>WIGO01000215.1:0-76286 GCA_014235945.1 Colletotrichum plurivorum
CGGAGGTGGCGGCAGCGCCAAACAGACGAGGAGACCCCTTCGCGTCGCATCGTCGACAGCTCCAAAAGGACGCGCCGGCGCGGCTCTGAGTAACTTCGACGAGGAACTCGCCATGATCTCGAATCCAGCTAGAGCGCCCTGGGCCACGCCTTCGCGATAACTGCGTCTCAAGAACGAACTCTCGACTGCCTACGACGATGTGAGGAAGGTCGTCGATCGTGGGATTCAGAGGTGGGGTAACAAGAAGAGCCTGCGCGATCTGCGTCGATATGCGGAGGCGCGGGGTACCTAATATCTCATACGCGTTGGCGTGAGAAGCGCTGGCAGCAGTGGCAGCAGTCGACATCGTGAGTATGGAGTCGGTGAAGATAAAAATGGCTGAAAATGATGAAGATGATGTGAGATGATGAACAAATCCCGCTAGAAGTGTGCAATCGGGATGAGTTATATATCATTCGAACCGCTGTGATCCCTTCTACCTCCTCTGAAAGTTTTAAAGGGATTGGCTGTAAACTAGTATTTTGAGGGCAGTTCGAAAAACCACATTAAGATATGTAGTCATCGCGAGGTTGGCAATAGTGGCATGTTTCAGTGGCTGGGCATAACCGAATAACTAGGGCGCAAGCTGATCTACGGCCTCTCATTGGTCAGAAGTGAAACAATCAGGTATTTCAAGTCAATCGAGGGATGCGAGATTGACTACTTGAGGGATGGCGATGGCATCACTTTGACTGGTTGACTTGGTTAACTTGGCAAGTCAGATTGGACTTGCGGCAGCGCTGGAAGCCAGCAAAATCGCCCATCGTGAGCCCGTCAAACAAACTGAGACATGCTGACACCGACTAGATCCTCGGATGTAATCAGTGCCCACGCCCGTTTATTTACCTCTTAGCCCCGGCCCCCCGCTCGTTGTACGGCTCGTTATAGATGAGAGGGCTTCCGCAACCGGTCGTTGTCTCGCCCGCTTGCTCGACCTCAAAGATCCGGGCCCGGCGCAGCAGGACCGGCACGACACCCGACCAGCTCGTACATGTCGGATCGCAGGAGGTCCCTTAGGAAGTCCCTGCTGTCGAATCACACCTCTCGGCTGATAAGGCGCCTACGGCGGAAGACTTTGCTTTCAAAAGGGCGAACAACGTTGTCCTAGGTGAGATGCAGCAGCAAGTCCGCGACAAAAGCTGATCAACGGTCTCGCGATGGCTTTGATTTCGATAGAGTCGTCCGAGAGGGCATACGGAATGACTGTGAGCAGCGATGATTGAGACAACTGGCTCCGGACCAGGTTGAGAAGAAGCGTCGTTGGGTTGGACATCATCAGATTGCTCGAGAGCGCCTCATTGCGGCGGGCTCATAGTGAGTGCACAGCCACTTGCAGGCTCTATTTTCTGTAATGACTGGTCACGCCAAGGGAGCGATGCAAGGCGGCAGCCGTAATATCGAAACCGGATCGAGGGCCCAAGGCCTCTTTCGCATTGGCTGTTGGCGGCCCCTTGCCATCGATGATTGAGCGCAGCGGGAGGGCCGACTACCATAACGGTTAACAAACTCTTCGTCATCGTGTTGCGCAGCAAGACGCGAATCTCACGTTCAGAAAGACGTAGAAAGCAAAGCAAAGCCACAAGGCGAGGTGCGTGACACCTCTCAATGATCAAGACACCATGTCCAGGATGGGATGTTAATGCAAGAGGTTGTCTGCGGCGGTGGAAATAAGCACCTAACCCCGGATTGTTGGAAATCAAACGTCCGCCAGCTATTGAACCCTTGGCGACAATTCCTGCCAACCAGTGCTCGCTCTGCTTATGACACAGGACGCAAGCAGCACTTCGGACATACCTATTGGGTGACATAATCTCCGCCATTAACGGTTTTACATAACAGGGAATGACAATTAGCCGCTCATAGGTGTCGCAACACGAATAAGCTTACACAATGGGACGCCTGGCCTGGGACCACCAAGCCACAACACAACAACCTCACAAGACGATGAAGGTACGACGATGGCATTCCAGAAGGCATCGGCATCTCCGAAGTCCACGGAGTTGCGGATAACGTTACGGTCCGTCTGAACATCGCCAACTCCCTGACCAGTCCGAAAGTCTAAACTGCAGAGTATAAATGCCGACCTCTACCTTCATTCAACGTCCATCCAGGACATCGACAAGCAACTCACTCCGAATCTACATTATCCTCTCAAACAAAGCGAAATACTCTTGAAACCTCCAAACAACTCAGTCTGAACATCATGTCCCGCTACGCCGAAGCCCACGTCAGTCCCAAGGGCCCAGGCGACGCCCGCCCAACCGCCCTGCAGATCATCCGCGACGAAGGACTCGAGAACAAGCTCCGCGACAAGGTGATCGTAATCACAGGCGTCTCCTCCGGGATAGGCATCGAAACGGTCCGCGCCCTTGCCGCCACGGGCGCGACTCTGATCCTAACCGCCCGGGACGTCTCCAAGGCCGAATCCGCCCTCGCCGACATCCTCGACGCATCCCGCATGCGCATCGTCCGGATGGACAACGCGTCCCTCGCCTCGGTCCGCTCTGCCGCAGCAGCGATACTCGAAGAAACCTCAAAGGTCAACGTGCTCATCAACAACGCGGGCGTTATGTTCATCCAAACCCGCGAGCTTACCGAGGACGGGTACGAAATGCAGTTCGCCACGAACCACCTCGCTCACTTCCTCCTCTTCAATCTTCTCAAGCCGGCGCTGCTCGCCGTCTCGACGCCCGAGTTTCCCTCCCGGGTCGTGAACGTCTCCTCGGGCGGCCACCGCGTCGCCGGCATCAACGAGACAGGAAACTACAACTACGAAGCGGGCGGTTACGACCCAGCGCTCTCGTACGGCCAGTCCAAGACGGCCAACATCTACATGGCTAACGAGATCGACCGGCGCTACGGCGGCAAGGGCATACACGCCACGAGCCTGCACCCGGGCGTCATCAACACTCCGCTCGCGCGGCACATGCCCCAGGCCCAGATCGAGGCCATCTTGTCCGCCGAGGGGTTCCGCACGGCGATGAAGAGCCCCGAGCAGGGCGCCGCGACGACGGTGTGGGCGGCCGTCGGGGCCGAGTGGGCGCACCGCGGGGGACGGTTCCTGTCTGGCTGCGCTGAAACGGTGGAGGGGGAGCCGAGCGATTTGTTCAACGAGGGGATCCACGCGCCGCACGCGTACGATCCGGAGAAGGAGGCGAGGTTGTGGAGGGACTCGCTCAAGATGGTTGGGCTCAAAGATGACCAGTAGGAGATGTGTGTTGGTGCGAATATTCAGTGAGGGTTTTTATAGACTGGGGAAAGGCGTCATAATTCGTTCCGTATCTCTCGTCTCAGTTTCTTTGAATTTCAGCTCCGTTTACTTGTCGACTGATGATCTGATCTGACTGATCCTCTGCGCTGGGTATGCGTCTTGGTTGGACATGCTTGGGACTTTGGCACACCTCAGATTGCCTAATCAGGCATGTGGGCAACTTGGCCGAGCGGTCTAAGGCGCCAGACTCAAGCGTAGGGGTATTACACCTCCTAGTCTTCCCCATAGCGGGGCGTATTCTGGTCTCGAATAGAGGCGTGAGTTCGAATCTCACAGTTGTCATAACGTTTTGCTCTATGCGGCTAAACTTTTGACTATATTAGTTAGGTAGGCTCTTGGGTGGCATAGAATATGGATGCTTGGTTCAATAGTCCAAGTAATTCTGTTTTTTTTTCTGCGCCTCTCAGATGATCTTCGTCCACTGTTCTCTCATCTCACTCTCACTCTCGCTTTCTGAGTTGGGTTGAGATCATGAGTCACAACTCTCATGAGAACTCAGTGAGTCAGTGAGTGAGTTGGATGTAATGAAACTCACATGTTTGTCTACCGAGAGGCCCGATTTATTTCTGTAATCCCCAAGTCTATCAAAAACTCCAAAAAGATACCATCCCAACCATGGAACCCATCAACAGTCAGGCACACTAACAGGAATGTTAAACGGCACGCTCGTCGCCAGCCCACTGAGACTAGTCTCCTTGAACTCGTTCCGCATGCCCTTGGCCGTCAACCTCATCGCGCGAATGGCATCGTCGAGCCTCACCTTCTGCGTCCCCGTCTCGCTGCTCAGCGCAAGGTTGGCGCTCGAGATGGCCTTGATCGCGCCCAGCGCATTCCTCTCGATACACGGGGCCTGCACCAAGCCTCCGATGGGGTCACACGTCAGTCCCAGGTTATGCTCGATGCCAATCTCGGCAGCCTGCTCAATCGCCTCGGGACTGGCTCCCATGCAGGCGGCAAACGCGCCCGCGGCCATGCTGCACGCCACGCCCACCTCGGCCATGCACCCGCCCTCGGCGGCGGAGATGGTCGCGCCACGCTTGTAGAGCATGCCGATCGCCGCCGCAGTCAGTAAGAAGGTCGGCACGTCGCGCTCCGGATCGTCGCTGATGAACTCGATGGTGTACTTGAGCACGGCGGGGATGATGCCCGCGGCGCCGTTGGTGGGCGCCGTGACGATGCGACCGCCTGCTGCGTTGGTCTCGTTGACCGCGATGGCGTAAACGGTGAGGTAGTCCATCGTCGGGAAGGTGGTGCGCCGCGAGGGGGAGGGTGTGATGGGGTGATCAAGAGAGCCGAGGACGCGGGGAGGGGGACGGCGGCCCGGGCCGAGGCCGACACTCTTGGGCTTGTTGATCGTGGCTGGGGTCTTCGCGGATGACGGGCTTGATCCGAGGAGCTGGACGGTGTCGCCAGCGCCGGTCTTTGCCGGGTCGCCGCTGGAAACTGAGCCTGCGGTGGAGTAGAGGCCCCGGGTGAGCCTCCGGTAGAGAGCCGGGGCGCGGCGGTGGAGCTTGAGCGAGCCCGGCAGCAGGGTGTCCAAGGGAGCCTGGACGCTCTCGAGGATACTGGCGTCCATGACCTGCCAGATCTTGAAGAGCTTGTGGTAGATCTCGTCGTCGGTGTAGCCGTGGCTCTTCTCGTTCTCGTAGACAAGCTGAGCGATGGTGAGGTTGTGCTTCCGGCAGAGCGAGAGGAGGCTCGTGGCGTCGCGGAACGGATACCGAGGGCCCTGGCTGCTGTCCTCGCTCTCACTTTTGTCAGCTGCAGAAACGTTGATGCCATTCCCGTCAGAGGCGACGGTCGCGAGGCCGGCTTGCGAAGAGTCGTTGCCGAGCAGCACGGTCTCGTCGCTTGCCTCGTCGAGAGGCTTCACCTCGGCACCGGTCCTACGGTCTCCGGCGGCGTCGGATCGGCGAATCTCCTTGTAGAACATGTTCTCGGCCAGGTCCGCCGGGTGTCTGCCGTCCGAGGCGGGGTCCGGGGATTCCACCCGGGCAAGGGACGACGACTCAGAGGACTCGGAAGAGACGTCCGAGTTGATGGACAGGGCGCCGTTGACGACAAAGCCGCCGCCGACGCTGAACATGTCGTTGGTAGCCAGAACGTAGCCCTCCTCGTCGAAGACAGTGAAGCGCATGCCGTTGCTGTGCATGGGTAGCTTCCGGCCCCATTCCCAGATGAAGTCCCGCTCGTAATCGAAGGCAACCTCCTTGCCCTTGCCGTCGGGCAGGCCCTGGCCCAGGTACAGCTTCTTGGAGGCCTTGATGTCGGCGAACCTCTCCGGGACGTAGGCGGTGTCGACGGTCTCGACGTCGGCGCTCTCGAGGCCGAGCAGCAGGGCAGACGGGGTCATGTGGCCCTCGCCGGTCAGGGCCAAACTGCCGTAGATGGAGACGCGGATCTTGTGGACCTTGTGTAGGAGACCAGCCTCGGCCAGGTCGGCGACGAAAATATTTCCCGCGCGCATGGGGCCGACGGTGTGGGAGGAGGACGGGCCGATGCCGATGGAGAATAGGTCAAAGGTCGAGATGACGGCGTGCTCGTGATCGGCCTCGCTGTAGCTGCCGGTTTCCTCCTCGTCGTCGGCGGCATTGCGCCGGCGCGGGGTGCTGCTCAGTAACCTGCGCGTCTGAGCGAAGGATGCGGTAGCATGTCGAGACGTCGCCGCGTTGAGCGTCGTGAGAGCTCGGCATCTGGCCGGCACCGAAGTGGTGATGGTGTTGATGGTGTTGAGGTTGTGCGCAGCCCGCGTTAAAGCGCGTTGAGCCGACGCCCCACGCAGCAGGGCGAGCTGCCGGATCGACGGGCGGCTCATCGCAGCAGCAACAGTCCAGTCCAGCTATATATCATGAGCCCAGAGGAAACAAGAGAAGAGAGTTTGACGGGGATGACGGTAGTTGAAGAGCTTTATTTTGTGACGTGACGGGACAACGGAAAGCGGTCTGGTCTGCGGTATCCAATCCAATTGGATCCCAGTCCAATCCCCCAAACAGTTCGGAGAGAGATAAGAAGACGCCCGCCCAGATCCTGGAGCCTGCTGTTCAGCCCAGCTGGCAGCTCGGCTCACAGCTTGCGCCGCACAGAGCTTCTCCCTGCGATTCTGGGGTAAGACACAAGTAATGAAAGCCAATTTAGCCCCAGACATAGCCGTATCTAGCCAATCAAGTCACTGGAATTGGTAACCCCGGCGAGGAGGGGTGTTTGCTATGGAGCTCTGGTACGTAATAGTCTGGCCGTGATGGATGCGGAGGAAAACCCTGATTGCATCGTGGCTCGGAAGACATGCGAGATGCTCGCCTGCCGGCGTCGGCGTCGGCATTGGAGGCTTGGGTGCATATGATCTGAGATGAATGGGTGTGAATGAGTGAGTATGAGTGAGTGAGTGATGTGTGTGTGAGAGTGACATATTTGAGATGAGTGCTTCATCGCCAGTGGATTGGATGAGCTGATGCCATAAGCAGCGTTAAGCCCATTCGGGGAGGTGAGACAGGCAGCAGGCGTGAGATGAGACTCACCTCTTATCTCACTCCCTGCTCCTCACTTGCCTCTTGCGTCATTCACTCGAGCACTCACGTAGCTCATTCTCACAATCTCACACTGTCTTTCCTCACTCTCACCAAACATTTAGCATCTTACCTGACAGTCATTTTCGCCTAATCCGTTTATCTCATCCATAAACTCACTCAGCCACCTACCTTACGCCTTCGGAACCATGTCCGACGACCTCTCAGACAAGCCGGACCCCCTCGGCTCCTCTACCGAGCCCTGGCAAACCTACCCGCACCCGCAGTCCCAGTCCGCGTTCTTCTCCGCCCTCCCCCTCGAGATCCGCCGGGACATCTACCGCCACCTCTGGCGCGCCGCCGGCCCGACCCAGCACGTCTACAAGGCCGGCCAGTCTGTACTCGCGCCCCTCTCCCACTGCCGCTGTGTCGCCGACCCAGACGCCGAGGACATCCGCGAGGCCGAGCTCACCCGCGTCGTGGCCGACATCCCCGCCGCCGACCAGCCCGCTTCCGAAGAGGACGCTGCCGCCGCCGCCGCCGCCCAGCGCGACGACATCAACGAATGGCGCCTGCGCACCTCTTCGCCCTGGTGCCATCACTGGGCCTGCGAGGAGGAGCCTCCCGTCCTACGGCCGGTAGAGGACTGGGCTGCTGAGGATGACGAGCACAAGAGCGAGAACAGCAAGCAGAAGAAGCGGAAGCCTCTCCTCGTAAAGGAGTTCAGCCCCTTTCTAGCCGTCCTCCTGACCTGCAGGCGCATGTACCAAGAGTCTGTCGACTCCATCTACGACGACACGACCTTCTCCTTCATCGGCGCGGACCCCCTATCCCGCTTCATCTCCACCACCAACCCGGACTCTCTCGCTCGCATCACCGCCATCCATCTCGTCTGGGCCGCCCCCATCGCGTCCTACATGGACCCAGACGTTGACGAGGCCATCACCGCCCGCCTGGCCTGGACCAAGATCTGGGCCGACGCCGCAACTAAGCTCCCCTGCCTCCGCGAGCTGCGCATCTGGATGTACCCGCAGTACGCCCGCTACCCGATGCCGCACGAGGAGTGGTTCCGCCCGCTGCACCTGTTCCGCCGCGTGCCCGTCTTCAACGCCTCGCTGCGCTGGTTCTCTCACCCGGCGACACCCGACACGGGACCGATAGATTTTCTCGATGAGGCCCCTTTCACGTACAACCGCGTGCCGCCGCTGGAGGAGAATCCGCTGCACGCTCACTGGCGCCGGCTGATCGGGCTGTTCCTGGATGAGCCGGACGCCATGCCCCCGAGGCGGCAGAGGAAGAGAAGGTATGTTGGTCGGTCTTGAAGAGGGTGTTTCTTCAGCATTGTTTTTTCACCACCTCATTGGTCAGAGTTGTGTTTTGTGTTCGGTGAACCTGGTGAAGCCCAGGGATCTGTCAGTGTGGGAGTCAAGTTACTGCTGCTCCGAGATGAACGAGCCGTGCGGTTATCCCCGCCCGGTCCGCAACTCTACTCTTGGAAAGGGGCCGAAAGTCAAGCTATCGAATCACGAAGAGACAATATCAATTGCAACTCTTTAAGTTGCACTTCTCGTCTCTTTGATATCAGGGCAGTTCCTACGTAGTAGACTCAAGCATGAACCGACAGCTGACTACCGCGACGCGGACGGCCATGTCCCCGCGGTCCGATACAACCGGAAACTCTATGTGACTTACTCGCCGGCTCACCAGCTCATCTTTCTTGCAAAGCATGGCAGATCCCTTGCCGTCCTAAGCGGTTAAGCTTTCGCGTGAATGCCACCTCATATGACTCGTTTCACAGAAAAGTGACGCTCAACGGCAAGGATTTTCTCTTGCTGCCGCCGACTTTCCGCGTGGCTTCAGAATGGGGAAGTTATACCCGTCCAATCGACTGGCACCGTTCCCATGTGTCGAGCTCGGTATCGGAAAACCAAACGCGAGGCTGCCGGACAGCGCGTTTATTTGACTATAGCTCGTGGCCCGGTCGTCGCTATCAGGCGCAAGTTGTCCACTAAGTCTACCCATCTCATCAACTTTGAAAGTGAGATCTTTCTCCATTCAATACTGGCAAAGAAGGACAATTGAGCACCCTTTTCTCGTCCACGTAATCGCAGCCATGGCCGTTCCAATTTTCTTCTTCACCTCGTTCGGTTTCGGGTGTGCGCTGCTCGCCGCTTGCGCCGTGTTCTTGTCCTTGAAAGCCCTCCTGAACAGGTCCCGGCTCTCGAACATCCCCGCGGTTGGGACCTCAAATGGCAAAGAGCAGAGACGAAAGGAATTTATGTCGGGGAAGGCGAGGAGTCTGTACGTAGAAGGATACAAAAAGGTGCGTCCAACGGCCACAGCCAACAATCGTCACGATCAGAAGCTCACTCACTTTCAGTTCAAAGATGGCGCTTTCAGAATTATGACAGCGAGGGGTAATTATCCAGCGCTTCGAGACGAGAATAGCGAGCAGTACTAAGACGAACTGCAGAATCTGAGTGTGTCGTCGTGCCGCCAGATTTCTTGAAGCAGCTGAAGAAGCTTCCAGACGATGTCCTCAGCTTCAACGAGGCCGTAGAAGAGGTAGACGACCTGCCAGACGACACGGAACTTGGCTGAAGACTATGGACAACAGGCTCTGCAGACGAAATACACAAACATCACCAGCAACATCCCGACGATCCCGCACACTCTCAAAACCTCTCTCAACCCAGCATTGTGTACGAAACCAACCAAATGCAAGTTTTAAAGAAACGAAAGCTCACACAACGATAGTCCGCCTAAACCCAATAATCCTAGACGAGATCACCCAAGCTGTGAGGACCGAGATCCCCCCTTCCCAAACCTGGACCTCAGTCCCCATCAACAAGAAACTCGCCCGCATCGTCGCGCAAACCTCCGGACGCATCTTCGTAGGCCCCGATCTCTGCCGCGACGAAACCTACCTCGATGCAGCAGTGAACTACACCCTCGACATGACCGCCGCCGTCCAGGCCGTCGGCTTCGTCTCGCCCTGGCTGCGGCCCTTCCTGGCTGCCCGGACGCCACAGGTCAGGAAGCTGCATGATCGGTTTAGGCAGGTGGACGAGTTCCTGCGGCCTGTCGTCACGGCGAGGCGCCGAGCTGCTCGGGAAGGGGATGAGAAGAAGGGAAGACATGATGACACGCTGCAGTGGCTGCTTGACTCGCAGGACAGGTTTGGAGAGCAGAGCGACCGGCAGGTTTCGAAGTATCAGTTGAGTCTGACTTTTGCTGCGATACATACGACGACGGCCGCTCTTACCAACGCGTGAGTCCCACCTTCACGACGAATGACAAGCGGATTGTTCAGAGAGCCACGCTCACAGTTGCAGCTTCTACGATCTCGCGGCACGGCCCGAACTGGTCCCGATACTCCGGGAGGAGATCGAGGAGGTCGTCGCCGACGCAGGAGGACAGATCACGGCGGCTGCGATCCAGAAGATGCTCAAGCTGGACAGCTTCCTCAAGGAGATTATGCGATACTACCCCCAGAGCGCAAGTACGTGACGACACCAACTACTTGAAACATCGCCACCAATACTGACTCTCTGAGTAGCTGCATTCCAGCGCAAGGTCATGAAACCCTTCACTCTCCCAAACGGCCAGACCGTCCCTGCAGGCGTCATCATCGAAGTCCCCTCGCACGCCGTCAACAACGACGAGTCGATCTACACGCACCCCGAGACGTTCGATGTCCTACGGTTCTACAGAATCCGCAAGGAGACTGAGGCCGCCTTGAGCGGCACTACGTCGCCCGACGACGCCGCCGCGGAGGCTGCGGCTGGTAACCAGTTCGCGAGCGTGACGGAGACGAGCCTCGCGTTCGGGTACGGGCGGAACGCGTGTCCCGGGCGGTTCCTCGCCGCGAACGAGATCAAGATGATCTTGGCGACTGCGCTGCTTGAGTATGATATCGCGCTGCCGCCCGGGTGCGAGGGGAGGTACGAGAACTTGAACTTTGGGTCCCAGGTAAGTGAGAGATCTAGATATGCCTAGCTTGCGACTGAGGCTAACAAGATTGCAGTCTGTTCCCGATCCGACCAAGTCTATCATGATGAGAAAGCGGACTTAAGAGGAACTGTCTGCTACGGCTGAAGAGGATTGTCGAATGAGAGGATCATGAGGTCTCCTATCAGTGAACCACAACTTATACACGAAAATCTACTGCTCTTGAACGTGACAATAATGTACGCTAGCAATACAAAATCTCCGAGTCTTTGGGACTCATCAGCCCCTCTTGATCATTTTCAAGCTTACTTCCCACAACCGCCTCTCTTTGCCCTCGTCAAACGCGTGAGCAGCGAACCCGGCACCAGTCCTGCCCTCGCGACACGTCTCCGCAGGCACCCCATCCTGGACGTCCCCGAGATACTTCCCGCCGCGATCCCTCCACTCCCGACCGACGGCTGCCCATACCGTTGTGGCAGCGCCCTGCACCGCGCTCTTGACCAGCCTCGCGACCTTCGGCGGCCCAAAGGTACGCTGTACGACCTCCGCACCGACATGCCGGCCCAGCTCCGAGACCACGGCGCCCGGGTTGAGCGCCGTGGCATGTAAGCACCGGCCTCCGAACCGTCGCTCCACCTCGTTGGCCATCCAGATGTTGGCCGTCTTAGAGACACCGTACGCGGTGTGCGCGTCGTAGGGTCGGTCTTTGTCGAGGCTCAAGCCCAGTTCCGGGTCGTCGAGGTTCGGGGCGCCGGCGAGATGCGATCGCGATGAAACCATGACCAACCTCGAGGGGTACTCTGGCGTGGCCGACTCCAGGAGCGTGTTCTTTAAGGCGTCGAACAGGGCGAAGTGGCCCAGGTGGTTAGTGCCAAAGTGCATCTCGAAGCCGTCTTTTGTCTTGGCCTTTGGATGTAGTCCGACTCCTTCGGCACGTTAGACCAAGCACATGGGTTCTTAATAGGTTCTGGGAGATTCATCTGGCTCACCTGCGTTGCAGACGAGGCAGTTCAACCGGTTGGTCAACCGTAGAAACTCGTCAGCGGCGGCTCGGACACTCGCCAGCGAGTCGAGATGCATCTCAATGAAGACTACCTTACCAGGCTTTTCGTCCTGGGCGATCCTCTCCGCGACCTCGCGGCCCTTTCGCGCGTCGCGTCCCGTGAAGAAGACATCGGCCCCCGTGGCGTGCAGCGCCCTCGCCGTCTCGACGCCGATGCCTGTCGTGCATCCCGTCACCAGGAAGACTTTGCCTTGCAGCTTCCCGTCGAGGCCCTCGTCCCGCACGATCTTGAGGGCCGTGGGCCGGGCGTCGCCGGGCCCGTTGGGGTCCTCGTGGTCTCTATCGTAGGGCGCGACGAGGTGAGGGGCCTCTGACATGTTATCTCGTTTCTTTTGTTCTGTCTTTTTCGCTTTACCCAATTCGTCTTCTGGTGGTTACCGGTTTCTCATTTAGGTAGGCGGCATGGAGTACTCAAAAGACAGTTGAAGTTCACACAGCATCAAATATCACAAAGTATGCTGGCAGTAAAGATACCACAGCGATATCGACCACAAACTGCACTATGTTCTGGTGCTTATACATGCCCGATGAAGGTATTCCTTCGAAACAGCTGGGAATACGATTCCGAACGCTTGAGGGATGATGCATGTAGAATCAACTAACATCATAAAGCTTATTCATTCGCCGGCCATGGTTTCTGCCTGTTGTTGTCTGTATAGGAAAGTATGCCTCCGATCAAACCGAGGCCTCCGGGCCTTTGCGGGGTTCACTGCGTTTCGAGAGGTCATTAAATTGGCATCAATGTTGCATTGAACGAAGCTCTCCAGACCCCTGATCCTCCCTCAATAACTCGCTTACCTCACCTTGTCTTACGTTCCTTGCTGAAGGTGCCTGACCTAGCACACCTGCAGCCTCTGAAGAGGCCCTGGAAACTCCACGGGAATGTCATCGTGCACCGTGCAGGCAGAACAGCGGGGTCGCGGAAGCGGAGGCGCATGCGGACGGCGGACGGACAACGGACGATACGCGAGCACCGCGAATCCACCCCCGCAAACAGTCTTCAGGAGTGGCCCAATCACCGGCCCGATGCTCGACGATCCCATGGAGTTGTCGTCGCTCTGGAGGGTCTTGAGGCTGAGTGGGAAAGGGTTACCGCTATCGTGGGTGTGTGTGGCTGTGAACGTCAACTCTTGGCTCAGACACGATTGCCAAGACAACACGCATTGCAGTCACCTGAGACTCTAAGAGAGAGATTTGAATAGCCAAGCTGTTAGCTGCGTTCTTGGGCTCGGGTCTCGGTTTATCTGTACCCTTTTTTGCCCAGCCGCTTATTCAAAGACGGCCGGCACACGAGTAACGAATTGCTTGACTCTCGAGTCGTCCGTCAGTGGCGTGTGGGCCAAGCTTTTTGTGTCTTCTTGACCATGCAGCCAGCTCGGGCACCGGAAATGCGTGCCTCGACGAGAGATCGTCTGAAGAAGGGGTGGGTGGGTGTTCAGTCCAGATCCAAGTCTCTCGACATGCCCTCCCCTCCCCAAAGCAGCTAGCGAACCCACGCACCCGGGAGGCACAGTCACATCCCTCGTCGCTACGGCGGGCAAGCGGCACGTGTCGTGGTCACATTTTCGAGGTCGAATCCTGAGCTGACCTGAGGCCGGTGATGGTTCCCCGCCCTCACCTGCATCGGCTCAGTCTTTCCCCTTCTCGACGTGAATCCCGAGACGTAAATGGAGCGCCTGCGAGGAGGATTCGGCAGTCCTCGACCGCAATTGGCTCGCCCTCGTGTCGGTTGTCAACCACGAAAGACGGCCTGGGCCCAGCACTGGAGGAGGTTTCCCGTTCCGTGCTGGACGTCCGGGCCTTGCGTTCTTGGCCCTGTCGAGCTAGTCGGCGAGCCAGGATCGAGAGGGGTGGGAGGCGAGTCTTGGTGCGCAATATTGTCTCTTGGCTTCGCGCCGCCATTGGCCCAGGCTCGACATGACTCGGGATCCTCTCTCGCGACGACCGAATCGCGGGCGTTTGTGGTGGGCTCACAACCCGGCCGTCTGGGAGGAACTTGGGGAAGGCCAACCCCGTGGGGAAATGAGCCAAAGCTGGGGAACGAAGTGATTCGTGGATCCTCTGGAGAGGGTACACGAGAACGAGGATGCGGGGAGGGGGCACAACAACCCAACCGGGGCGTGTCAGCAAGTTGCAAAACTCACTCTCTTGCATTTTGCACCAACAGAGAAACCCTCGGGAGCAGATTGTGCGAACTCTCTTGGCAGTCCATCTCATGTGGTTGGCACTCACCAACTTGGCGCAGGTTTGGCAACTTGGCGCCACGGGATGCGGCCAGGCTCTCGGTCTCTCTACCGTTCAGGTTGTATCCATCTCTCTCACTGAACCCTGGACAGTCAAACTCAACCCCGGCCTGAACACTCTGCACTAGACTGATAGGGCGCGACTGGCAACCGGATACAATGTGTTTATCTTGAGCGCGTTTCCCACGTCCTCCTCGCCTCCTCGTGCTCCCTTCTCTCTTCTCTCTTCACCGGCATCAACCCCTCCCCTCCCCTCCCTCACTCAAACTTCACCCTTCAGTACGACAACACAATGGGCGACAAGGAACGGACACCTGTCACCCACGATGAGTACGGCACGTACAATCCGGACGTCGCCCTCATCGAGGCGGCCGCCTTCGCCAGTGAGGAGGAGGGTCGCCTCACCCGCAAGGAGCTCGTCGCGCGGTACTGGCCCGCCGCCGTCTACTCCTGTCTGCTCAGTTTGGCCCTCGTCATGGAGGGCATGGACGTCGGCCTGATCAACAACTTCTTCGCCCACCCGGCCTACCGCAGACACTTTGGCTGGCCTGACGCAGACGGCGAGTACTACGTCTCTAGCTCCTGGCAGGCCGCCATCGGCAACGGCAACAACCTCGGCAGCATCATCGGTCTTCTCCTCAACGGATGGCTGCAGTCTCGCTTCGGCTCCCGTAGGGTGTACATGTTCGCCATGGCCCTCATGGCCGGCACCATCTTCACCCTGTTCTTTGCCGTCAACGTCCAGATGCTCTTCGCCGCCAACATCCTCTGCGGTATCCCCTGGGGTATCTTCCAGACCCTCACCACCGCCTACGCCGCCGAGATCTGCCCTGCCGCCATGCGTGGTTACCTCACTTCCTGGGTGTCCATGTGCTGGGGTGCCGGCACTTTCCTCGCCACCGGTGTCCTCCGTGGCTCTCTCTCCCTGCCTGGTGACCTCGGCTGGAAGGTTCCCTACGCTCTCCAATGGGTCTGGGTCGTCCCTCTCTTCATCGTCGGCTTCGTCGCCCCCGAGAGCCCCTGGTACCTCATCCGCCGCGGCAAGATCGATGCGGCCGAGAAGTCCCTTCGCCGCCTCGCCCGCAAGGGCCACTACACGGAGCAGTCCATGGCCGAGACCCTGGCCCTGATGAAGCACACCAACGAGATGGAGAAGATCGAGGCCGCCAACTCCAGCTACCGTGACTGTTTCCACGGCACCAACCTCCGCCGTACCGCCATCGTCTGCATGGCCTTCATCATCCAGATCCTTAACGGTCAGTCCATCTGCTCTTACGCCGCCGTCTTCCTCACGTCCGCCGGCATGCCCACCGAGCGCTCGTTCGACTTCAACATGGCCATCCAGTCCGTCAACATCGTCGGCACCGGTATCGCCATCGCCCTCATGGGTAAGATCGGCCGTCGTACCTTCTTTTTCTACGGCTCCTCCGGCATCGGGTTGTGTATGCTTATCATCGGCATCATCGGTTTCATCCCCGGCCAGAAGAACGTCAGCATCGCCGTCGCCGCCATCCTCATCTTCGTCAACCTCACGTTCAAGATGTCCCTCGGCCCTGCTACCTACGTCATTGTCGGCGAGACCTCGTCCAGCCGTGTCCGTGCCCAGACTATCGTGCTCGGCCGCGCCGTTTACGTCGTCGGCCAGATCATCATCCAGCAGCTCAACCCCCGCATGCTCAACAACCAAGGAGACGCCTGGGGCTGGGGCGCTAGGGCCGGAATGTTCTACTTCGGCCTGTGCTTCATCTGGGCCGTCTGGATCTTCTTCTTCCTGCCCGAGACCAGGAACCGTACCTTCGCCGAGCTGGACTACCTCTTCCAGAAGAAGGTCCCGGCGCGCCAGTTCACCACCGCTCCCGTCGACTGTAAGTCCCCCGTGAAATTACCCCTTGCTTTGCGACTCATACTGACGGTTTGCCAAACACAGTGTTCGAGATTACTGGAGGTGGCAACGAGAAGCTCCAAGAGGTCGACACCAATGTCGCCGGACAGACTGAGATTCGCGAGGAGAGGCGCTGAAGAATTCTTTGTCGAGAGATGGATAATTAGCGCTACGAGAACTACAAGGATATAATTGAATTTCATCCGCCGTAGCTCCCGGCGGCTGGGCTAAGTTTCCCGGCCGTGGCGGTGAGCTTGGTGTATTCCCATCATGAACTTTGGATCACAATCCCATTTCCTTGGATGAACCTTCTCTTAACGCGAAGAGCCTTCTGATCAAAACCAGCTGAATACACCCGGACACTGGAGTCAGTAGAACCTCACCGGCAACCCTTCACTTGAGAAGTCAACTTTGGGCTGAGTTCGTCCCGATTAGGTGAGTTCCGATGGCAGTTGGTGATGCGGTCTTGTCCATGCTCACACCGACAACCTTCCATGACACGAACGACAGATAACTGTCACCTGTCGTTGCTCCGAGTTCTATGCCACCAAAGACTTGACACGCCGTGGCACCTGACTCCCAAACAGACAAGACAGCTCATTCCTCTCCACTTCCCTCCATGATTTCATCGTCCCAAAGTGCCCCGAATGCCTCATGCAGCCACAACCGGCACCGACAGGAACCTACGTCGTTTATCTCCGGGCGAGCAGAACGGGAAACGTTCCACGGCGTCAAGATGGCGGGCAGGGCTTAAACCCCCGCCTCCCGCGACACCAACACCTCGTCCGTGCATCCGTTTGCGAGGGAAATAACCTTGGTTGCATACACATCAGACGACGTACGCTATGACTCTGGTGCCGAAAAAAAGTTTTCGATGCCGGGGGGCCCAGAGAGGTATGTGCGCGCCGCAGCAGCAGGGCGATCCAATACTACCAATCGCTCGTTAAAAAGAAGTTCCCTCCCTTGGCGTTTCTCCTGGGCTCAAACACCCGCCGTCACGTCTCAGGCCACCACCGTCGAACGACAAGGTCACATTTCGAGGTCATCATCTCCCTTTTTCTCTTCTCTTTCTCTCCCTCGGGTGCTGGCGCTTGTGTTTCTTCAAGTTCTTGATGACACTTTGCCGGAATTTCGCCGAGACACACCGACAACCACGACGATGAAGGCGCGCTTGGTCGTCTCGATATCCCTCGCGGCTACGATCAGGGCCCTCGCGGCCTCGCCCCTTGACGCGGAAAATATCGCCTCCCTGCAACAGCTTGCGGTCGACGAGGATATCACATGGGTGGGCGGTGATGGCGCTGTGAGCCGATCCCCGTCCAACTTCGATCTCTCAAGAGCAAAATACTGACCCATACAAGTTACCGCTCGAGAAACGCGGCAGGAGTAGAGCCGATCCTTGCACGCCCGGCAGGGGACAATGCAACAGCGGTCTCGGGTGCTACGGTTGCCAGGGCCACAGCCCGGTCTGCCAGCGAGGGCCTGGCTCGAACGAGTGCTGCTTCAGGGACGATAGGGGTCCCGTGTGTCAGATCAACAGCAGAAAGTGAGAGAACCAGCGTTTTGGGTCCCGTTGAGAGAGATAGAGCAGCCAGCTGAACGAAAGCAGGTTCCACATCACGTGCGAGTTGTGATTGAGGGTGCTTAGACGTAATATACTTAATACCATTCGTTTCCCAACTACTATCCGCGTCCCTCTGTTATCCTTATTATCGCCCGTCATCATTATTGTCCTCGGAAGACCTTTCCGCGCCCCTGCGTCCTCAACTCAGCTTTGCAAGAAGATACCCACTCAGGATTTCTAGATATATCGAGGTTAACCTTGATCTGCCATCTCGGTTTAGGTCGAGCTTGGTAGGTTAGGACTTTGGAGGTAACGACTGGCAGCTTACCGACGAGAAGAAACAGCAGTTGCTGCGTTGATAACGTAGATAGGAAGTGTTTTACTGATGCGAAATGTCTCTGTGACGTTGCACAAGGAAGAGAAGGGTCGCTGTCCCCATCATGGTCGTGCTTCGAGCGTGTGGCGCCAAGGTCTGCTGGGGAGGATAACTGAACAGATGATCCTAGGACGTCGTGTTTTGTCCGCTCGCCGTCTAGGTTGGCCAGAACTGATTCCAAATTGTACAATCCAAGAGTTGAGAGAAAGTCCCTAAGTGATAGTTGTCCCTCAAGTTCATCCTCAAAGCGTTGCTGAAACGACGTCAGAAAGAACTCCAGGAAGATATTTTCCTCAGGCGGCAACATAAAAATGCTATTCATTGAGAAATGGAGTGGTGCGTTGTAGGTGTTCTCTCGGCAAAAGGAGAGTATGACCATGTGATTGTCGGTGGCTGAGGATGCGGCCTCTCTGTCTTTCGCTAGATCCAAGTGAATGCATCTACTTTCTGAGATCGCGGATATCATTAGAAGCTTTGCTGCAAGGAACATAAGACTTAAGTGGCTAACGTAACACTTACGTGGATCCTTGACGTCCTTTTGGAGCGAGGTTTTCGCCCACGACCAGTAGATATCAGTGTCCGCGTTGTGCCGGAGCAAGAGACTGAAACATTGTTCGACCAAAGTTTGTCCGCCGGGTTGGTTTCTTCCAAAATTACATTTCTGAATCAAACTAAGATAGGCTATCCACGGGGTTGTGACTACTATTGGTCCCGTGGAAAGTCTTTTGGTAGCCAATGGGCAGTTCGGATCAGCCCCGTGCTCTAAGATTTTGGATACGCATGATAGCCAGTTCTGTGAAAGCAGGGTTTCAGGGTCCAAGATAATCCAGAAAAGCTGTAAAAGCATTGATGCTTTGACGTGCGGTATGTTGACCCAGTTTGTATGATTGATGGCCCACGAAATATAATCGAGAAACATCTTCTGGCATGAAGTCAACAGTACTGTCGGAACCTTTCGATTGGCCGGTGTTCGAGACACCAAGTCCATGTTACCCAGGCCTATTATCCCATCACTGGAGCTTTGTAGGAATGGTTCGGAGACATTGAGTGAACTGTCCAGAGCATATCCCCGGCTCTGACTGAACAGCAACGCCTCGTCAAGAGCCGATAGAAGGTGCATGATTCTGTCTGCATCAGGGGAGAGGGGAGGTGAAGATTGCAACATGGACAACAGGCCTTCCAAGCTTCTTTCCCATTCATAGCAACCTGGCGCATACCATTCATTCAGGACCCGCAAAGGTACCGCGATCCATGGCATCAGCTTTGCATGAGCGATGTGGCATTTCAAAACCAGCTCGTGTAAGTAGACAAAACTTCGCGACTCTTGTAACTTTGCGGGTGGTTATCTGATAAGCCAGTCTTTTATAGTCCGGTGAATTGGTGCTACGTCGTGATAGAAGAGCATATCATTCATCTTGCTTGTAGCCCGGCTGCTGCTGGGGATGATTTCCAGTAACCCCCTGGATAGAGCCCAGAGGCGTGCAGTGAATTGTTGGACCCTCTCTGAGATCTTCGTTTCGCGCATTTTGACAATGGGAAGGTCTCCTGGGAAACTAGGCGTGACCAATATTATGTCGCCAATGAAGGACAAGAAACTTGCAGACGTTGTAACGGACTCTGGGCAAACAATCCTGAAGATTCAATAAGCCTCGTCGTGATACGGCATGGAAATCGAGTTGAAAATCTGTTCAAAAAACTCTTCAAGCTCAGCCGGGATTCCATTCAGCGTATCGCGCAATTCACTTGCGGTCTTGAGGCACTCAAGGTCCTCCCAAATTGCGTCGAGCACCAACTTGACCCAGATAAAGACTCCCTCTGCCCTCCGAGCTATTTGCTCACAAATATCTTGCGAATCATTGGCATTGTATTTGAGGAAGGTCCGGTGCTTTTTGAGTCTTTGTGTGACCATTATGCAGATGTCGTTGTTCGTCACGAGATGAAGCCGCAGCCGCTGGCGTGGCGGAAAGATCTCCAAGAATGCGTTTCCCTCTCGGCTAGACGCGCAGACTTTGAGGGCTCCATGTTTTTGTTTGCTCCAACTTTGCAATCTCTCCGCAATCATGTCATGCTTCTCGACGGGGTCGTTAAACTCGTCAAGACCGTTGATGAAGAAGCAGAAGCGAAAGTTTTCAGCCAAGGTCTCCGATTCAATCAGAGTATCAAGGGCAAATGTTATTTGCTTCGAGTGGAGTTTCATACGCATTGAAGTCGTGCGCCGTTGAAATTCATGAGGCTGCCAGTGACTTGGGAAGAGAGAAGGGAGTAGACTCGGAAGGTCATCGGCCAGGGCAGGATGGCTCAAGATCTCGTAAAGGAGAACTCGGGTAAATCCGTCGAAACTGCTCTGAATGGGGGACCCAGACTTGAAAATGAACACACTGGCTGTGATGAGCTGTCTCCTGCCTGCCCAGGCTTGGAGATGCGTCTGCGCTTGGTCGTCTTCGCTGAGGAGTTTCATGAGAGTGGATTTTCCCGCCCCAGGCTTTGCGCAGATGTGAAAAACACCGTTTCCCTCACGGAGCCACGTCGCAAGAGACATATCGGTATCGAGATGGCCTTTTGGGGATTCTTGAATTTCCATGAGCCATCTGAAGGTATTGGCTGCGGCGTCAGAAATCTGATCGTGGCGAGCATCCATTTCTGGTATTCTCAGGCCATTCAGTATGCGCCTGACGTTGCTGGCCTCCAGTTTGGACTTCAGCATGTCGAAGACTCCTCGCAATGCGTCGATAGACTCGGAAACTGTTCGCTGCTCGGTTCGCAGGTCTCTAGTCAGGAGCTGGAGAGTCTTGAGATCATGCGAATGATCCTCCTGTCCTTTCAACAACTCCTCGAACTTGCCGCTGGACCGAGAACTGAACCTGATCGTCAGCAAAACTGCTAATTCTTAGGCTACGCTTCGTACGATACTCACCTTATGATTGACAGGATATGGGTGTCGAGTATCGTCATGCAGAATGCATGTTGGTTCTGAAGGTCCTTCACCGCCCCTTCAGTCCACACCGTTTTCGACGCTGCCCGAATGGTGTCGAGAAACGAGCCTTCTTTCTTTTTTTTGGTCTTTTCGAGTAGCTTCAGCATGTTGTTCCCCAGCGATTCGCAGTGCCCGACGACGATATGAGTGTCACCCTGTGATCCTACACCCGACGCCGCGTTCTGTTGCTGCTTCATCTCGGCAAGGAGACCTCGCGTTTGTTCCACCAGACTCCAAGCGCTCATGGCTTTGCGTGCTTTCGGAGACGGAGTCATGGAGGCTTCGTGCCGTCTTTATCACCTCGCCTGAGAACTCGACGAAGGACAGAATCGCCGAGGTTGTCCCTGTGATGGTGAAAGGGTCGGCCATGCTGAGGGATTGGTAGCCTCCGAAGAGACTGCGCAAGAGACAAAGCTCCTTTGATGCGTCGAGCTCTTTCAGTAGTCGCCGGGAGAGGTGAAGTTGACTCGATGGACAGCTCTCAGAAACGAAGAAGCGGGGTTTCGACTTGGCACCAGGCGATTGTCAGCCTCAACAGCCATTAGGCAGACATGCATGGAAATAGTTACTTGGTGTGTGATTGGCTGAAGACTGGAGTCAAGCCAATATGCCCGCAGCGTCTTGTAGCGGCTACGCTTCTGCAACGACCTTTCCTACGCCGTATTCCTCCAATGGTCCCTCCAGGTCGATGCTCCATAACGAGACAACGGCCGCGTTACCTCCATCATCAACCCCAGTGACCTCCCTGACCCCCCTGTCAGAGAACCCCAATCGCCCAAGCACCTTCTTTGCGCCCTCGTTCCCCTGGTCAGTGATGCCCAAGAACCCCTTCTGTCCCCTTTCCTCCCTGAAATACTCCATCAACCTCTTCGCAGCCTCCGTCGCGTATCCCTTGCCCTGGTACCTGTCGAGGAACGAGAACCCGACGTCGGGGACCGTGGGGCCGGGGACCCCCGGGAAGCGGTCCAGCTGCATGGTGACGCACCCGATAGGCTCGTAGGACCGCTGGGAAAACGCTAGCTTGGCGGTCTCTTCATCTTCGGCATCCGGCTTGAGCGCGACGACGTAGCGCCCGTAGCCCGTTGCCTCCATGCGCGCCAGGCGCGGCTCGATGTGCAGCTTAGCGACAGCCTCCCGCCTGGGCATGGTGCGGGAGAGCTCCTCTAGCTCCTTCTTGGCCGCGGGCTGGTACATGTACTCGGCGAAGAAGTCGCAATGCGCGGCGTTCGAAGGGTTGGCGTACGAGATGTACAGCCGCGGCGTGCTGAGGTGCCAGTCGAAGTCGAGCATTGTGGAAGCTGTGGAAGACTGAGGTTTTCTACGGATACCTGAGAATGAATTGAAATGCGCCAAATGGTGCTGAAGCTGGATGGGATGGGATGGTTGACTGGTAGATATGAACATTACAAGCAGTCCGCAAGTTGCGGTTAAACAAAACAGAACACCTGTCCAGTCTGAGCGCAGGAAGCGCATCCCGGTTTAAAATTCTACTGTTTAGGAAGGTGAAGTTGGAAAGACGCAATCCATGTTCGTATCCCGTTTTGTCTTCAACCAAATTCATGTTGTGGCCCCATAGGTTTCAATGGTGTGAGTCTTAGTGGAACGACAAGTTCATCAGCTTTTTGAAATTATTATTAGAGATCGTCCTTGAGTCAACGCGGGGCCACCAACGCTACCCCAAACTAATTAGAGGATGTCGCAATCAAACTTGGAGACGGCTCCCTCAACAGTCCGGTTGGGGTTCGTGGCCACATACATTCTTGCAAACGTCAAGACCATGTTTTCCAACGTTCGCGCTTCGGAGCAAGGCTCTCAATCGTTTTTGTCCACAAACTCTCTCCGAAGCTACCCAAACACTTTTGATTATTCGCAATTTCATCGCCACCCCTTCTCGTGAAACCGACAACGAATCATCCCCAAAGAACCGATAGCTTGCAACCCTCGCCCTGGACTCATCTTCCGAACGGTATGAGCCCGTATTAAATATCCTATTTAGGAGGCCGTCTGTTTGGTCTCTTGGGCGGTCCACCCCGGCCTCCACCTCGGCCTCCACCTCGGCCTCCGCCCCGGCCTCCGCCCCGGCCGCCAGGCCGACGACCGCCGCCGCCGCCGCCGTTCGGTGGAGGTGGACGACGACCCCTCCGGGGTGGTGGCGGTGGATCGTCCAGCAATCCATTTGGGCGTGGTGGCGGGCCACCATCTGGGGGCGGTGGACGTCGACCCCTCGGTGGCGGTGGCGGTGGATCGTCCAGCAGTCCATTCAGGCGTAGTGGCGGGCCGCCATCGGGAAGTTCGTCTGGGCCAGGTGGCCGCGGCGGCCTGTCGCGAGTCTCCAGGCTCCCCTCGTGAACCTGTGAACGTGTTGGTCAGTGGAATGGACGCGCTTATACCGAGGAATGTGGAAGAAAAAGAACGCACGGGAGCTATTCCGGCCTCTGGAGTTTCCTACGCTTTGTCAGTGCTGTCCCTCTTCCCTGGGCTTTCGCTGGTTCACACTTACAGCAACTTCGGATCTCTGGTAGGATGTCTTTGGTCAGCCGTGCTGTCTTGACTGAGAGAACTTGGGTGTCTTATTAAAGCGTACCTCCTGAAGGTCCTCGGTATCAGCCTCCAGCTGAACACTAGGCAAGGCAAGACCAATGGTGGCGTAGAGCCCAAGGCCAAGAGTAATCAAGTGTTTGAAGGATGGGATGAGCATTGTTGTAGTCTGAGATGTCAAGCTTTCAATTGATGTGAGTCTGATGAATGGATGGGATGTCCATAGGAAATGCCGCAATATCCGACGCTACAGCAGATCAGTAGCTGCCTTTTATACTTGAACATCTTCACTCCCTGCCAAAAAGCGAGGTAGGAGATAAACACATACCTAGCTGGCAAACGAGCCCATGTGAGCGGGAGGCCATCTTCTTCCAATCACACAACTGAAGTCAAGTCTACAAGCCTCGGAAATCTTAGACTTTCCATCGTGTCGTTTCAACACGAAGTCTCCGCGGCCAAGACTGGAAGTCTGCGTGAGGGGTTCGCCATCCTACAAGTTGAAGTTGAGCCTCACTCACCAGCGCTGCATTCGCCAATGCTGCATGGATCACTCCATTTGGCACTTCCCCTCCTTCTTCCCCTCAGGGTAGGTCTACATGTTGGCCTAGGCAGCGGGGTCGTGATCGACGAACGTGATTTTCGCGCGGAGATTCAGATGCGACGAAAGTCTAGATGCTCGAACGTGGTAGGTTATTGCTTGCAGCAGCTAAGAATAGCCGTGCGAGCTAGCGTCGTCCCAAGGGTGGAAGCAAGCTCTACTAGAGATTGACAGGGAGCTTATCCCAAGTATGTCGGCAAAACGTTTATAGATGCCACGCAGAAGTGAGGGGCAACGACATCTATGAGCTCAACACCGGGGCGAACCACGTTCTCGTTTCTCCCCTCTGAAAAGCATCCACGCGAGGTAGAAGTTAACACGGCAACGTCCACTGCGCTTTTCTTGATCTGGAAGCGGATGTAACTATGCCACACATGGTGAAAAGTTGAAATCTTATCTCGCAAAGTAAACCTGGAATTTAGCACCGAACGCTGCATTGAGTTCTTCTGTTAATAGGTAAGCATATAAGGTGTGCAGCCGTCGGGGTTCCGTCCCGCGTTCGCAGCTTCGCACGCCGCTCTCAACTTTACAGGACATCGGTCTTGCTCTTGCACCTGCATAAACTTCCTCGCTGGCCGCGCGAAAGGGATATCTTTGGTAGATGTAAATTAGACGAGGTTTAAGCCTAATTGTGCTATTTATTTGACGTTCTTAATACGCCTGTTCACGTGTTAGTCCGCCTGTCGACAGAAAGCATCGTGAAAGCTACGCCATACTACTATCGTAGAGGGCAGAAAACAAACTCCGTCTAATGCAGCCAAGGACATCTAGGCAGGAATTCAGGCCAATCTCATGGATGAGGCTGACGTTGCGCTAGGGTATGGTTCGCGAGAACGACTACAGGGATGGCGACGTTATTGTTAAAGGGAGCTATGGCCACGTACAAATCTCCGGCTTGAATAGTAATCCGGCTTGCCTGCCCCCGTGTTGCCGTCTAAAACTTCTTCGACGGGTAAAGTTTCCAATCAAGAAAGGCCCCCGCCAACTGAAGGGTGGTGGGAGCTTCCAAACTACCGTGTGATGGGTCTTGCCGATGCCCGCCGGCCGGCGGAAAGAAACATGTGCAAAAGAGCAAGAAAGTCAATATCGATCCTTCTTGTATGTAAGACGTTTCGGAGTTCTGATGCGGGGCGAGGCGACGGCCTGCGAGGGACTTGAGACGAAAACTTCTACGCAAGGTTGGCTGTTATTCGGTCATTCTTTCCTATGGCGATATCGCGGGGTCATAGGAAGACGTTGGTTTCGTTCTCGCAAAAACTTCGCTACGGGCGCTTTAGTGATGGATGATCAAGCATTCGTCGGGACCTTATTCGGCATGTGCACATCTTGGCAGTTTGCTTTCCATCAGATGGAACAGGGCCGGCAGTTGGGATCTAGGCAGGGAAGAATGAAGTTGAACTATTCTGCGCCGAGGTTACATCTAATACCAAATCTTGAGACTTGGGAAACTATCCTTGAGTTGGCAGTAGTCATTACACGTCGACAAGCCAAGAAGGGATGACATATGGCTGGAGATTAAGACGGCTTACTCAAAACCCGAATTGGAACTCGTGGCTATGTACAATTTTGCAGACATCCAAAACGTATCGTCGTTGGTGTCCCACCAGCTTTTCTCCGTGTTCGTTTTCTCTTCTTTCCCCATTTTGTTCTTTTTCATTTTGGCTTTTCTTTCCTACCACTCTTAACCAGGGGCAATTTCGCCTCCAGCCCTCTCCTCCTGTAACTAACAACGTATTATCTCAAACGGATAGTAACAGTTGGGGGCCGTAAGTTGCCTATTCGCCTGGTTTCTTGTCTTTCTTAGCGGCCCTGGCCAGAGGAGCTGGAGGAGCTTTCGGGCGTCCCTTCTTAGCAGCCCTGGCGCGAGCCTCCAGGATCTTCTCGTGCGCCTGACAGCATAGTGATTAGCAACGAGGACGTACATGTGGGTTAGAAAAGACGCACAACAGTTGTGTCAATCTTCGGATTTTGCTGTACTTTGTCAGGGCTAACCCTCTGTTTAGAAGCCTCCGCGACCTTGGCTTGGACTCACGGCCATGTTGGTTCTCTGGTAGCATATACGTGGTCAGTCATGTTGTCTCGAGCCGTAGAAGTTTGGTTGCCATCCCAGGACGTACCTCCTGAACGTCGGCCACCCGCCGAACGTTGGGCGAAGCGAGAGTGACAGTGGCGCACAAGACTAGACCAAGGGTGACCGAGGACAAGACGGATGGGACGAGCATGTTCGTATTTTGATCCGTTAAGTACTGGGGTTTTGATCAGAAGAAACGATACATAATCAACATAGCCAAGGAAAACTTGTTTACTTACGCAGGACCAGCAGGTTCCCTTTATACTAGAGCAACTCCAATTCTAGCCAAAACCTGGGCTGAAAAGAAAGAACATTCAAAAGGCAGATTTGCCTACCTATGTGAGCTGGATTCATCCTTCTTCCAATCACAGAATTACAATCGGGAACATCTTACACTTTCCAGCGAGTTGTCAAGTTTCAACACGGAATCTCCGCGGCAAAGAGTGAAGTCCGCTCGCCGGTCTCGCTAGTCTAGTGAAGCTGAGCCAATTCACCGGGGCTGCATCTATCACGCTTGATATTACTCCCCCACCCTTTCAGTGCAAGTCCGCACTCTGACCCAGGCAGTGGGAGCCGGAGCGAAGGTTCGAACGCGACCAGAGTCCAGCACAATCTGGCAGATTTTCTTACGCAAGCTAAGGGCAGTTGCCTGAGACATTCCCCTCCCATCTTGGCGCGGCTTGCCCTCCAATTTGAGCCGAATCCTGCCGTCTAAGATCTCTCCGGCGGGTAGTTTCAGATCGACGCAAAACCCGCTGGCCTACCGAGTAGATCGTGCCGGTGGGAGTGGGAGTGGGAGCTCCGGACCCGTTGAAAATCCTTGCCGCCGCGCAACCCTAGCCGACAGCCGACCGAGTCACGTTGGTAAATGGGCACCGGAGAAGGAGTTTAATGTGTGGCACCATGCAAAGCGTTTCCGAGTTCTGACCGCGGGGCGAGGCGAGCAGCGCAAGACTTCCGACGTCGAAACGGACGTGGCACGGATACTTGTTTTTCATAAACTCGGTTGGTAACCGCGAACTCCTGGCTCTTGATGGTTTCGTGGGGAATCACACCTCCTCTCGTTTGACTTCATGTTTAGACCGGCCCGACTGCGACGACAAGTTGCGCCACGAAGACGACGGAATTCTAGGCATGTGAGTTATTATCGACTGAAGCAGACAGGGTATCGTTGTGTTATTACTCCAGACAGGAGCCAGAGAGAGAGGACCGCGCACTTGAGGACAGAAGCCCATGTAGCGATCCTGCAGCTACAGCTATGTGCCGCAATTCCCCCGGATTAGCTATCGCACTTCGCGACGTTCAAGTTCGCGGGCCACACATGTCCTCCCGCTTCCGGCGGGATACCACAGTGGTCGGCCATCAACTATCCGCTATCCACGACGCATCATCGCCCCGGGTCTAAGATTGACGTCTATGAACTCCGGCGTCCGTACGGCTCGAAGGGAAACAGCGCCGAGACGCCCGCCATTACACCAAAGAGCGCCGCGCACACGTATAACGGCACGGCCGTCGTCGTATCACCGGCGGTGGCCACGAACGCGGATACGATGCCCATGAGACGGTTGCAGGCGACGGCAATTCCATTGCCGGTCGCCCGGTGGGCCGAGGGGAAGACCTCGACGGTGTAGGCGTAGAGCGTGCCGTAGTAAATGTTGATGCCGCAGGCTGTTCCTCGTCAGTCTCTCACGTGAACTACCCTCATGATGAGATACTGGTATGGGGATTGGGCCTACCGATTGCGCAGCTGATGCCGACGTTTTGATCCGCCGTGCTGACTGCCGTGTACCCGAAGAAGAGGGCCATCGAGATGAGTGCGCCGATGACCATGGTGTACTTGCGGCCGACGCGGGGGAGGTTCGCAAGGTAGCCCGCGATGATGGGGCCGGGGATGCCGGAGATGTTGGTCAGCGTGAAGTTGCGCCACGTCTCGTACGGCGACTCCTCGGCTTCCGGCACTCTCGACGAAAGATAAGACCTATATAATACCAGTCAATCCCACTCTGAGGCTCTCACGGACTAGAAGGGGAGGGTTTCTCACGGCAGAAAGACGTAGAACAACGGATACGCCAACCCAATCAGCGTCCACGACATCCAGACCATGCTGGTGCTAAGAGTCATCTTCTTTGTCACGAACAAGCCCTTTACATGCGCCGCCAGCTCGCCCCGTACGAACTTGAAGGTGTTGCGCTTCTGCCCGGCGGACTTGATCTGCCCGCACGCCTCGAGCTTCTCCAGCGTGAGCGAGCACTCCCGGCCGTACTTCTGCGCCAGCTGCTGGTAGTTCCGGACGAGGTCGGCGTCCCGGCCGACGCTGAGCAGGTACTTGGGCGTTTCCTGCAGGCGCATGATGGTCACGCGCAGGACCGAGGCGACGAAAACGAAGGCGCCCGCCGTGAAGGAGACGTAGCGCCAGCCGGCGTTGGTGGACCAGTTGCACGTCTGGCCCTCGGTGCAGTTCCATCGCTCCTGGGCTGTCGCGGAGGTTAGCTTCAGTCACGGTATGGACAACACCGGTTCGTCGACTCACTCAGGAAACCCCATGCGATGAAACCCGTGATGGCCTGTCCCAGACCCCACCACAGCGCGAGCGCAGTGACGGTCCACTGCTTGCTGCTCGGAAGGAACTCGAGAAAGACGGTCGGGTCGAGGACGAGGTTGCCGCCGGCGCCAAAAGCCGAGAGGGCGATGAAGAAGCCCCATGCGGGCAGGTTCGGGCTCGCGCCGGAGACGATGGTGGCGAGCGAGGTGATGAGCAGCGTGACGTTGAAGGCTATCCGGCGGCCGATGATGTCGGCGCCGAAGCCCCAGAAGATGGCGCCGACGAGTAGGCCGACATAGAGCGAGACAGTTCCCGTGTTGCGGTACGACGACGGCGAGGCGAGCTCGAGGAAAGCGCCCGTGTTGGTGACGGACTGGACGAGGGCGATGAGCGAGTCGACGGCGTAGCCGAAGCCGTTGAGGATGAAGAGCTTCCAGTGGAACGGCGTCCAGCCAATTTGGTCGTTTGCCTGTAGAGGTTAGTCTCTTTTGTCTTTGCAACTTTCGAGGTCGAGTTTGAGCAACCAGGGGATTCAAGTTCCGTCTGTTCAAGTTCAAAAGGGAAGCAGATGAACGAGACGGAGCGAGAGCCTCGGGTTGTGTCAGTCCCATATTCTTGTATCATACGTCATTGACGAGGTGCATCTTCCTGGCCAGCACGGGATCCTCGCCCTCGTTTGCCAAGATGTCCTTGCCGGAGCTGATGGAGCTGTCCTCCGGGTCGAAGCCGGGGGCCGGGCCGCCGGCCTCGACGGTCTTCTGCGCCGCGGCGTCCAACACACCCGATTTATCCGCGGTCCCGTACATTTTTGTCGATTATGAGAGTATGCAAGGGGCAGAAAACGGAGAGAGAAGAGGAAAATGCATGACGGGAGAGAAGAGGGGAGAGAACTAAGAACTTCAGACGAAAAGCCGGAAAGCCCTCGTTGCGCTGCGCTGCACTGCGGGGGGCAACGACGCAACGTCTGACCAATGTCACCGTCCGGGCAGATGTTCGTGCATGGGTTGACCCCCCACTGTTTCTGCTCGTGCAGCAGTTGAGGCCATCTCGTTCGCCAAGTTCCTTGATTCACGTCTTGGCCGCCCGTAGCGCGCCTCTCGGTGAGGACGAAGAGGGGCGCGCCCTAGAGCATCATCCCCTGTTTACCTCTTATTCAAAGACAGAGTCACCGAATAAGGGTCCTGTGTTCCCCATCATGACGGGCATGCAACATAATCGAATGGGTCTCATTGGGCAATTTGTGTGGTCGAGAGAAAGTTGTCGGCGCCATTTTGGATGAAACGTCCCCAGGCTCTGTTGGCGCAAAAGAGCCTCTCTCTCCAATGACGTGCACCAAAAACACCCCACGTGGGAGGGGAACCAGCGGGAGATTTGGGGTGAGATCGGCGCCGTTTGCCCAGCATTGTGCATGCCGAATAAGCGTGCAATCTTAGATAGTTGCAGCGTACTACGTAAAAACTACAGGGTTTGGCTCTTTGCCTACCGTAGTACTTGGTTGACTGATTCTCCAAATCATGCGTTTTTGCACGAATTCCTGAGGGCTTTTCGGGATTATGGACCGACGAGATGCAATTCCTTTCTTCGGCCCCACGATCCGTCGTCAACGCTCCACATCTCGGCGCTTTCGGAGCCGATCCGGCGGTGGATGCTCCAGTGAGGCCGGCCGAACTCCAGTCTTTAGGCGCCTCGACAGGCGGCATCTCGCACCTAAAACTCACCCGGGAAAGGCACCAGTCAACACTGGAATATCCCTGAAATAGAAAACGCCAAAGAGCACGGCTGGCGCGCAGCAAATGTCACGCAAACACGCGGACCGGGTCAGTAATGATGCACCTCCAAAATGCTCCATTGAAATACTAGCGCTAGAATACACACGTGCAATTGCTCCATTTCCTCCATCATCAAGTTTGCCATTTCAGCTCCACGCACCTTGTTGCGAGTCTTCCAAGAAATCGATCAGATGTGCGAACAGGCAAACATCCATCACAACCATTTTCTCTCTGCCGAGTACCTCTGCATACTCCTGCGAGTCACCGGAATTCCATGTTTCCCTCAGCTGGAAAAGTGCTTGTGGATTCGAGACGGTCTCAAAACCCTGATGCCGTTCTTGGTCCAGAAAAAGACCGGGTCATCGTCAACGGCGGCCACGGCTTGACCGTGCTGCTGACGGCAGTTGGCCGACTCGCAGTCATTGTTGCTCCAGCCGACTTGAAGGTCGTCAGCCCACCACACCTGAGGACGGCCATCCACACGCAGGGTGACCAGGAGGGAGCTGAGACCAGAGAAGCCCGTGGCAGAGAAGGAAGTGAGGTTGCAGTTGGCCATCTCGGGACAGGACGGGACAAAAGTCCTCTGGCTGACGAACTCCGTCTCCTTGCCCTCGGTTGCGTTCCAGTGGTAGCCTGTGAAGATGAACTCACAGAGTTGGCCTTCATTGCGGGCGTCGCAGCCAAGGTCGATGTTGTAGAAGTCGAACTGGAAGCAAGGAGAGGATGCCAGATTGCCCATGCCGATCTGAGCGGTGTCCTTGGAGAACATGCCAGTGCTGTTGGAAAGCATGGGAGGGACGTACTCCAAAAGGCGGCCACCAGAAGACGGGAGGTACGGCATCGCAGGGGGAGGGCCAACCAGGAAACCCTTGGAGAACCAGAAACGGTGGTAGGGATTGTAGACGGGGCCGAAAGCAAGATCGTCAAACTACACGACCGGTGTCAGTACTGAGGTCAAATGCGGGGAGAAGCTGGATTGACTTACGTCCAAAGTGAGGATGCCAACCTCGGTTGTGCCGGAGCACATGGGCGTCGGGATGGAGATCCGAGACGCAGAAGTGGCCGTGGAATTTCCCTGGCGCTTGTGGACATCGCGACGCTCAACGACAGTTGGGGCTGCCTCGGAAGTGATGAGTGTGCTCTGGATCAGCGTGCTCTGGACCAACGTGCTGAGCACCACAGAGCTCTCGGCCGTGACTGCAGTGGCTCCGCCAATTGGGGCACTGACGACACCTCCAATGGCACCTCCGATGGCGCTGCTGATGACAGTGGCTCCGCCGGTAGAAGCGCTGACGACGCCCCCAATGGCTCCGCCGATGGCACCCGGAGTAACTGTGGCGGTGCCGACAGAAGTGACGAGGGACTCGTAAGGGAACGTGTATGTGGTGGTCGCGTCGACGAGAACGTTCACAAGCGTGCTGGTGGCCACAGCCGTGGAAGCAATCTCTGTTGCCTGAGTCGACAGAGTGGACGTGCAAGATGTGGTCTGCGTTCCTGGGGCTGGAAGAGCTGCGTCGGTCGAGGAGACGCCAGCGTCCGCGCCGGTGCCTTGACCTGAGCCGGGGATGGCGCCCGGAGCTGTAGCTTGCGCGGTTCCTGCTGGGGCATTCGGCGTGGTGGGCCAGAGAGTGATGACGGTTGGAGAGCCGAGAGCGCCAGGAACAACAGTCGACGCGGCAGCAGTCTCAGCAGGATCGCTGTAGCCGCCCAAGATACCGCCCGCACCTGGTGGACTGCCCGGGACGGAGGGTCCAGCAGAAGCTCCTCCGGCAGGGGGGACCTGGGGGATGCCAGAGCCTGCGGCGGGGATGGTGACGGTGACTGACTGCACAGGAGGGATGCCGGACGAAGGAAGCCCGCCAGGTGGAATGGGGAACAGCACAGATGCAGCAGCATCTCCGTAGCTGCCCGGAATGGAGTCGCTTTGGATGATGGTCTGGGTGATGACACCGTTGGGAGAGCCAGGGACAGGAGTGCCCTGAATGAGCGTCTGAGTGACCACACTGACGGGAGAGCCCGGAGAACCAGGGGAGCCAGGAGAGCCCGGGGTGCCGGCGGTCGGAGTGCCTGCAGCAGGCGGGACACCAGGAGTCAGCACGACGGTGACAACAGATGCAGCCGGGTTTGCGGGGGAACCTAGAGAGCCTGGAGAACCCGGAGCACCAGCGGTCGGAGTACCTGCAGCAGGTGGGACACCAGGAGTCAGAACGACAGTGACAACAGATGCAGCCGGGTTTGCGGGAGAACCTGGAGAACCTGGGGCACCAGCGGTCGGAATACCTGCAGCAGGTGGGGCGCCAGGAGTCAACACGACAGTGACAACAGATGCAACCGGCGTTGCGGGGGAGCCAGGATCTGTTTGGAAGATTGTTGCAGTGACGACTGTCGGTCCGGAAGCGCTAGGAACAAGGACACCGGGAATGACGGGGGTAGCTGGCGATTGAGGAAGAGTGAGTGTCAAGGTGGCGACAGCGGGTGTTCCTGAAGCTGGATCTTGACCACCAGAGCCAGAGCCAGACCCAGGAATGAGATAGGTGGTGGTGATGACAGACGCAGAAGCAGCCGTGGGAGCGGTGGACGGGACGATGAAAGATGACACCAGAGTCTGCATCGAGTACGACAGACTGCCGTCGGGGCCAGGGACCAGGGTAGGGACAATGATGGTGCCGACCGAGACGTTGGGGGGAACAGGAGGGGCAGTGCCAGTGGCCGAGGGAAAGGTGACAGTGAAGCAAGTCACCAAGGTGTCGACGGTGGGCGTGCCAGAGCCAGAACCAGGTCGGGTGCGGTACAGAGTGGTGGTGAAGGAAGTGACAGAATCGCCAGAGCCGCCAGGAGTACCAGAGCCGCCCGGAGTGCCAGGGCCACCGGTGCCAGTGCCGGTGCCATCGGATCCAGACGGGAGATCAGTGCCAGAGGGAAGGTAGGCAGTCTGGGTAACGACGACACCAGAAGCGGCCGGCTGAGGGAAGGTAACCGTGAAGGAGGCCACCACGACGTCAACAGCCGGTGTAGCTTGGCCAGGGGTGGCATTGGTGTGGTACAGGGTCCTCGTGATGACAGTGACACCGTCATTGCCGCCGCCAGAGCCGCCAGAGCCGCCTGGGTTGCCGGAACCATCCGAACCACCAGGAACACCGGGGGTGGAAGTGCAGGTCGTGGTGATGGTCTGGGTGGGGTTCCAGGGGTTCCAGGGGAAGACGGGAGGCGATTGTCCAGGGGAGAGTGTGATGGTGAAGCTGCCCGGGTTGCCTTGACCGTTGTTTCCGGGAACACCTGGAGTGATCTGGCCGCCCTGAATGGTGGAGCCAGGAGGAGGGTTACCGCCGATATTGCCAGGGTTGGCAGGGACAGAGGCAACAGGAGTGGGAATGTTGTAGACAGTGGAGGTGAGAGGGGCCGAATCCCAGGGCTTGGGACCCGTGTACTGGGAACCGCCAGGAGGAGGACCGTAGGAGTCGATCGTGACAGTGAGAGTGGGGAGAAGGGTGGGAGCAGCAGGAGTCCATTGGGAGTCCGGAGCAGGCCAGACAGTGGCAGTGATTGTCTTGACGACAACCGGGGGAACAGGATCGATGGCCGGGCTAACCGTCACGAAGACCGTGGCCGTGGCAGCCGCAGGACAGGTGTAGACGACGTCGGCACCAGGTCCAGCGCTGGATCAGTCAGTTGATGGTTTTCCCAGCCCGTGAACAAACACGACAGAGACACAGAGAGGAAGTGGGAAGGCTTACCGAGGAAGGGGACCCGAGTCAGAGTCAGCGAGAGCTGTGCCCGTGAGACCCAGGGCCGCAAGGCCGCCGAGAGATCGGACTCGCATCTTGTTGAACGAACGATGCAGAGATGGATGCGTGTACGTAGAGAACGTAGGTAACGCAAAACGATTGTGATGATTGAATCAAGGAGAGACGAACGCAGTCGAGGAGCTGAGGCTTGGAGGAAAAGTGAGGTGTGAAGAGGAGGAGAATGTGGGAGGGTTGATGGCAGAGGAGGGGATTAAATAGGGACGGGGAGATGGGGAGGGGGATGGAGAAGCGGGAACGTGGCAGCAGGTTGCTGAAAGTCCATGGCAGGAGGAAACCATTTCGTTCTTTCCTGGTGTCGAATTCGGAGAGAAGACAGGCCTGTAACTACCAAGTCTGGCTTCTGGTGGAAGGCACCACGTTGGTTGGAACGGGGGAGGTAGCAGCCACGATGGCAGGTACACTCTCAGCTCTTCAGGGAAAGGCAGGCACGAGTTTCGGGAGGCAGGCGGATGGAAGTCCCCGTCATCAAGATGTCGGAATGGAGGCAGATATTACATGAGGTGAGCTAGATGCCTCTCCGGTATGGCGGGAGGTTTGTGTAAGTCACTGCGCAGCACCAACGATCAAGTCTTGCTGCTTCACAATGATGATATCGCCTGTACATAAGGCGACTCGCAACCACGAGGAGCCAAACGGACAAACATCACCACAACCATGAATGCCCGAGTACCTGTCCCCGCCCTTGGCCATCGTCGGATTGAACGGCGACTTCCCCATTTGGAAGTGGCGGTACCTCAGCGGCGGGTCCGGGTGGCTGATACAATATAAAGCAAGGCGTCTTCAGGTAAGATCCACTTCCGCCTTGAAAATGACATGCCGGAAGAGCAAAGACGGTGGGAGAGGAAGGTAAGGTAGGTAGGCTCGGGCACCTGTGTACCTGGGTACGCGCACGCACCATCGTTGATACCTCGAATGGGAAGTAGATGGGACACAACACGGGCAGGAAGGAGGCAGCTGTCGGCGGCAGGAGATATCAGCACCTTCTCCTACTTGCAGCTGCCCAGACTCCTCTTCCATTCCACAGGTTTCGATTCCATCGACTTCTTTTGCAGAACGGGAAAAGAGGGAAGGGGGTACCTAACAGGTGAAACCTGGGTGGGCACTGAAGAACGGGAGGTTGACGGAAGGAACCAAGTAGTCCCTGGGAAGGAGCACTCAGGTCGAATGGGTGTTTGCACGTCAGGCGATGCACTGAGGATCGGCAGTGGTGCGGTAGGAAGTTGTGGAGGATCGAGGGTAATTTGACTGCATGGCTGGCTGTGAAGAGAAAAACAAGAGATACAGGTGGTTCCCATTTACACGGGGTCATCCTCGTAGGGCGGAGGCGGCGGCAGCGGTTCTCCCACTAAGCTCTCCGTCACCCGGCTCCTCTGGTCATCCTCGATCCTCGCAGTCCACAGAGCAGCCCCAGCAGACGTTGTCAGGAGGAAGAAGAAGGACAACACGGGGATCAGCTCGAGAATCATCGCCACCGTCCCGAACCAGATGTACTCCCACGTCCTTGCTTGTATCTCCCTCTTGGACTCCTTCTTGCTCAGACCCCGCAGCTGGAACCAGCGGTAGTGCGCGAGCTTGCCAAGCCTCGTTCCCGTGATGATGATGAACGCCGGCGTGCCGACCACCGGGACGAAGTTGAGGGGTAGGAATACTATCAGTTCGATGATCTGGATCATGCTCCAGGGCGTGTAGATGGCCGGGCTTGTCGGCTTGCCGAGCATCTTGACAGCGGTCGGGGCGTCGGGGAAGAGGATTCGGTGGGGGGCAACGAGGTCGGTTTGGGACTTCTTGATCAGCGTGGCCTGCGGGTTGTGTCAGTTCTTGTCCCCTTCATGTCTCTTAAGAACTAAGACGCCACTCACATCGAAGACATCGACTCGGCACTCGTCGACGAAGAACCCCTCAAAGAGACCCTGGATAACCACAAGCCCCTCTCCGAGCACGAGCACCACGGCGTTAACCCACGCTCCCCATCCGTGGAAGATGGCCAGGAAAGCAAACTGAGGGAGGAACGCAAAGGTGAAGAGGATGAAGTAGACCAGGAAAGAGATGATAGAGAGAGGCAGCAGCCGGCTAAGGAACAACGGGTAGAACTCCTTGTTCCGCAGGAAGTACCAGATGCCGCGTAGGGGATAGGAGGCCGCAATGCCGGCGCGTTTTAGGTAGCTGGCAGGCCGTTCGACGGGTCGCAGCAAGAGGTCGACGCGTGATGACCAAGCGGAGGGCTGTGATTCCGACATTTCTGCGGCGAGTTCGGCGAGCTTCGAGGGGGAGAGAAGAGTGCCGTGCCAGGCGAGGCCGTCGTCGGTTTAAAGTTGCAATCGAGTCTTCGTCAATGCGAAGAAAAGACCAAGGACGGAGGACGCGACATTTTGCCAGGATGCGCTGGCACTGCACCATTGCGATAGTGCGACAGTGCGATAGTGCGATGAGGCCTACGTCATCAGCATACGCGTTCTCTCATTGGCCGCGAGGCCTGAAGATCCACCTAAAAGCCGGTGCACCGTTGTCTTCCCACAATAGGGCGCCGGCGGGGGACGCCAATGCCCCCGACAGCTGATGGAGGTGTTTGCCTCCAGGCTACCCAGCTCCCGAAAGGAGCACGCCATTCCACTGCCGCATTCTTACATCCCGAGTGGCTGAGGCACAAGAAGCCTATTTGGACGACTTCAACGCTGAGCTACGATCCCGTCACGATAATTCCAGCTGTCGTTTATTTACTATTTGCGTCTCTCTCTCATTTGTTTCTCGTCATGGCCCAAACATTGGTGTATCATCCGGGAAAAAGAGGCGGAGTCAAGTCACTCCAGGGCGACTTGAGTCGCTGCCAGCAATCGCACTTCCATGGCACAATTTGGTGCCCGGGGCAGCCTCAAGTTAATCGACCTTTCTGGATACTCCGAACACCGACAGGTATTTCAGAGTGGCATCATCACAAGCCTTGGGATCGTGGATTCTGATCTAGGCAGCTGAGAATGAACCTAGACTAGGTATCCAGCCAAGACTGGACGATGGAATGAAACCGATCTTTGCTTTATTTGGCACGTCTAATGCGTCTATTGAGCACCCGTTTAGGGTCCGGACTTCCGTTACATTCTCTCCAAACCGTCATCCCCCACCGGCTTTGGAGCGCTACGATTCGCAGCTCTTGTCGACGTTTCCCGGCCCTCGGGTCACCATCGAAGGCAGCTCCAAGATGTTTAGTTGCAGAAGTTGCGGTTGGAGAGGCACTGGCGCTGGCAGCTGCCGTTCAGGTCGACATCGCGAGCATCGCCGGAGACCAGGTCGTTGCCGCTGGTGCAGCGGTTCATGATGTCGGCCATGGCGTTGAGGAGGTGGCGGCGGCGAAGGCTGACCTGAAAGAGAGAAGCGTTGTCAGCATCACGGATCCATCGTACCGATCAACCCTCAGGGTGCTAGCTTACCTTGCGCTGCCAGGCAGTGCAGCAGACGTTGTTGGAACCGACGCCAGAGACAGTCATGCACTGGGAGGTGTAGGGGGTGACGCTCTGGGCGGTGTCGCCACCGAGACGGTCCATGAGCATACCGCAGACACGCTTCTGGGCGCGGTTGTTGTTCATGTCACAGCCGACCTGGTTGCTGCCGCAGCGCTTGGCAAGAGCGCTCTCCTCCTCGATGACCTCGTCCTCGCCGGGGGCGGTCTCATCGACGAAGGTCTGAAGGACGGCCTTAAGGCCGTCGATGACGAACTCCTCGGTGGAGAGGAGGGTAATGTTGGCCGGGAGGGTGTCGCTGACGAGGGCGGTAGACTCGACATCCACGGCGGGCAGGGCGTTGACGCCGGCCTGGAAGAAGCAGGCGACGGCCGCGACGGTAGCGAGAGTGAACTTCATTTTGAGAGGAGGCTTGACGAAGAACGAAGCTTGAAGGCTGTGGGCTGAACCGGTGGATTGAAGACTGGGAGGAGGACCTTGGAGATGGGCGTGCTCTGGTGAGTTCTTTCCTTCATCGTGGAGATATCGAGGGGCTTTTATATTCGAGTATCGACGGATGTTGACGGTCCATCCAAGCAGGAAGCATGTCAAGCCCGGATAATACGAACGATCCGGGGTGGTTTGCCCTGTGGCGCGACCTCCAAGGTCCTCGACTTTACACGATGTGGAACCCGACAACAACTCGCCGACGATGCCTAGGTGCGTACGCTATTACGGCTGGATAAAACGCGGGCTCGTGAGTGGGCATGCGCTTTGCTGCCTGCGTCCCAGCGTGAACTTGACCGTGAGTACCAGGATATCATGAACATCCATGTTCCGCCACTCTCCAGTTCATCTGCGGTATCCGTCGCCTAGCACAAAGCGGAAGGCGATTTTTTCTGGTCAGCACAGAGTGTTGGCTGACAAAAGATCTTTTTGGTGGGACCATTCTGAATTTACATCCCGTTGCCAAGTGGCCTAGGCTGAAGAAAGTTCATGTCCTTCCTATTCCTCCTCAGCGCAAGGGGTCGTTGAGGGGTTCAAGGTAACGTGGGGTCGGCGGTAGCCGCATGCGTCTGCGGTCCAGGGACTACTAGTACTAACAGTTGATGTCAGGGTGGGACTCTGGCTCCAGTCAGACTGGAGACCCTGAGCTGTATGAGTGTATCCGCAGTGTAGGCATTTGCCTTATTTGGACGAGCGAGATCCTCACAACTCTCTCGCTTGCCACCTGCAAGAAAAGCACCAACCTTTTCGGTCCAGAGTGTATTATCAACGGGTTTTGACTAGCAGCAGCAAGCTGCCCTAGCCCGCCTGGTGCACCAATAATTGGATGAGCACTCCAAAAGTCCTCGATACCACGAACTAACATGGGTGCACGCAGACAATTTCTGAACGAGCTTTAGCAGCCTCACGGTTCCCGCGCAATCCGATGCCCGAGCTCTGAGCAGCTCAAGAGTGCTACCCCTCCTCGCAGCCTTATCAGAACCTGCAGAGACCACATCCATGCCCTTGCTGGGACTAGGCGTACCTACGACACATACATCCAACGCGTTGTGATTTCTTGGTAACGGCAGGCGGCATCCACGGCTTGGTCGACTGCCATTAGGCTCAATTGATGACTCCGGGTCCGATTCGCGCGGCAGCCTTTCGAAAAATGAACTTTTGACAGCGAGCAAAGTCCATGGTGGAGTTGACTCATGGCATGTCCCCACGATGTCCTCGCTACCTGCCTTAGGAAGAGAAAGAACACGACGGAGGCAAGGTAGCGGAACCAACCGAGCCCCATGATGGGTGGCACCCCTTGCCTAACGGCACTATCGGATGCACACAAGTTCATCCGGCCAACACGTCTGAGGAACTTTCTTCACGGCGCTCCCAGGCTCCCGAATATCAGCGTATCAACGGACCAGAAAAGCAAGTCGGTTCGGCTGCCGAAGTATCTCCACCTCAAAGTAAGGTAAGGCACCGGAAGTGAAGGCAAAAGTCGGCTGCCTCCAGTCTATTCACCGTTGGTTCTTGCCTTGCCGCATCGGATGATCAGAAGTGAGATCATTCGGTTCTTGGCTCCATTGCCGGGTATCCGCATTAAATCCACCTCCTGGCAACTATGTTTTTAATTCGCCGTGTCCTGAGCTGCCGAAATAAGGCCTCGGAGAACCCGTTTGTCTTTCCTTTCTTTGTATCTGCTCTTCACTAAATTGGCCAGTATGCAATATCCTGCCGTTGTATCCGTATTTTGGGGATACAGCATGGAAATAAGCAGTCTCTTCTGAGAACCTCGCAACCAAACGAGTATTCTTTTCATCGGAATGCGAGCATCTCGCCCCTTGCCGCAACCCTGCCGGACCCCCTTGCGCCGGACGCAACCGAAGCCACGTCCGGCGAATCGGAGCCAAATACGTAGGAGCTTCCCAACCCGCCCCGCCCTCCGCCGCGAGCTTGGCTCAACCGCACCCCTGACCCCCTGAGCACCAAAGTCCTTTTCCTTCTCGGCCCGTGCCTCCATTTCTCCCTACCTATCCTTGCCCGCGCAGCCGGCCTTCCCTCATCGGACGACCATCCCACCGAGCTGCAGCCTGCAGGAACGGTTTCTGACCGAAAGACTCGTCCTGCTCGCGTGTCTGCCTGCTCTGTGAGGTACTTGTGCTCATTGGTTTCCGGGGTGCTCAATTTCTCCGCCTGACAAGTACTTGATGCGAGGTATTTTTGTTTTGCGCCTTTCTTTGCCCGCCCAAGATATTTGCCTTCTCTAAAAGTGGGAAAGGTCGGCTCTATCGGCTGCAATGCTGAGGTTGGTGGCAGTCCCTCCCTCAGAGCAGGTCAGATTACACACGTCGGAAGGAACGGTAAACACCGTCTCCCCGGCGCCAAGTTGAGCGCTTTGCAGAAGTCCCTGCAGTAGTTCCCTGACAAAGAGCAGCCTAAGCAGCATGCCCAGCCGTTAGTTGACCATATATATGCAACGTTGCAAATGCGCTTCGAATGCAGCGTACGATACTTGATCATGCGATCTAAATTACGTTGACCTGATTTTTATGTCCAGGTCACAAGCTTGAGAACTGACAGTATTCCGTTTCTGTTACGTGTCGCGGAGTCTTTGATGTTTGACTTCGAGGGGACGAAGAGGCACTCAAGGCCTGTTTTACGACATCCTCGCATATCATCAGTATGTCAGTCGGGTTCCGCGCAACTTCGGCCGAGAAAACACACCTGGCAGATATGTTTACCCGTACCGGAGCAACTCATACCTCTGTGTCAGGCTTCATAACCCAGATGACATGACTTGTTTTAGCTTCTTCTTCCATGCCGAGCGAGGATGGAGAAATTACCAAGCAGCGTGCATGGCTAAGGAGTGGCCCGTCATAGCCCTTCCTAAAGTCCTAGATTCCGAGAGCACGGCACTCGAGGGCCTTCGTCCTCTCAAGCATGGGTTTGAGAAGAACCAGGTTCGGTTCGAGTGCTATCTGACGGTGATACTGTCGTTCTATGGCACGCAGGATGCCCTGTATTGATCGATATTTGAATTAAATCTTGGCTTCCGGCGACATAGGTACTTGGCGGTGGCGCAGGATTCGAGGTAGCCCTCACAGCTGCTACCGATGAAGTGGCCGTCAGAATCACTCGACTGGAGTGTTATGGGAAGCTTTACTGGGAAATTATGAAATACTTGCCAAAATTGAGGTAATAAGGTCGATCTCCGATCCTTACCTGTACAGGTAGTGGTCGTGGTCTTCTTCATACTTTCCACCCTCACTTATCTAACTATCCCGCTTTTCCCTCGGGCACCGACACCCAGAATACAACATACCTAGTCGCCTGCGATCCCCCCAACTGGCCCCAGGTTTCACCTAGGTAGGTAATCAGCTGGCCTTTGTTCCATTCGACCACCGGGATGAGACGAACCTTACCCTCTTAGGTTGAGCCATCCGCCAGTGAGCCTCAGTATACCCTCAAACTTGACCAGCGACAAGTCACATGAATGTCGTCGTTATGAGCTGTCATGACAGGAATCTCGTTGCCTTCATCCAATCGGGGGCCTTCTTGGGCGTTGGATGGACTGACGTCCGGAAAGCAATGCCGATGAAACAGGCCGTCCGAAGCGGCCCCACCTCTTTCCGGGGCTCCGGCTCCGACTACGTCCGTGTCCGCGTCTCGCACACCCAAGCTGTGAAGTGTCGCGCTCCTTCCAAAGCCCTACTATGATCCATCAAAGATATCTCCCAGGCTATGACATGTTACATGTCTCGCACATCTAGTCCGATGAGTTATGTCTCCGCACAAGCTCTGTGGAGGTGAACCCCCATGCGGGAGTCGGCTGCATCCTGGTGTCACGTTTATGGTTGCCGTCTGTTTGATGAACTATGTTTTGAGGGCATCTAGATTCAATCAAACCAGGGAAGACATGCTCCGCTACGTTGAGAGAAAATGGCAAGGAAGGGATGGCCAGTTCCGAGACCAGTGCACTCCCGAAACTCTAGCCTGAGTTCCGGTCCTTGAGGTCGTGATATTCCTGACCATGCGTGATGTAACTCGCAGTGTGTGCCATAATGTCCTCAAGCAACTCGACAAACTTCTCCTTAGGGTTTCGACAGAGGCTTTTTCACTTTATTGCGGGCACCGGAAGCATTGATTATTAGGCTGTCTGGAAGGCCTGTAACTGCCAGCAATCCCTGGAATCGGAAGTGCTTTGATGAGCATTCCACAGAATCTTGATCAAATCCTTCCTCATCAGGAAGCGTAGATATCAATCATCGATTCATAAGCCTCCTTAATCTTCTCCCTTGAATTCGCCTCGAGCCGTGGACCAATCTGCCCGCCTCATCTCCCCCCACTCACCGCGCCAACCGCCCAAGAACAAAACACCACGCCACAGCCCCAAGCATCCCCCACTGCGGCAACATCGGCTTCCCATCCCTCCTAGCCGCAAACGTCCCATACGTAACAATAGCCCCGTTCGCAAGCAGCGCAGCCTCCCTCGTCCCCGGGAGCAGCACCGCCGTCCCGACCGCGACCCGCAGCGCGGCGCCGAAGACTCCGGCCTGCGCGGGGCTCAACCAGCCCCCCGAGAGCTCCGACATCCAGCGGCTCTTGCCGGCGTAGTAGTCGGCGGCCCTTTTGTTGGGGAACGGCACGCCGACGAAGGGGAGCGCGGAGAGGATGCACGCGGCGCCGAAGGAGAAGTTGGACGCGTCGGCGATCGCTTGGATGCTCATGGCGGCGGGGTAAGTAAGCTCCTTGCTGTGATGTGTCGATGACGAGTTGACGCGAGATGAGAAGCTATCACGATGAGGGTTTCGGTGCTTCTTTGAGTCGATGACAGGTAGGTTGATCGCGATGGAAGCCAGGTTTGGAATTATTCTTGGCGGGGAAGTCTGTTTTGACACAAAGCTGTTTCGTCCTCTTTGTTGGAAGTGTGGTGTGTTGGTGTTGGTATTGACGTACATGTCAGCACTACCACCACGGCCAGGGGGTTGGTTTCGCGGGTCGACGCCGGATAGATGCCTCCACTGGCACATGTGCCTGCCGCCAAACGGCGCGGCAATGGACCAAAAGCTTATGGCATTTAAGAATCACACTGATCGCACGGAATCCATTCGCCCTCTAGTCATAATCTTGGCTCTCGAACGGAAATTTTGATTCATGTACGGTGGTATCATATCGTGTCTAACTAAACAACTCCTACTAGGCGATCATGGGTATGCTACTCGATCGACTTGATCTGCTCTCCCTCCTCCAGCAGTCCGGCGTGTCCAGCCGGTCTGACGACGGCGCCGAGCCCCGCCTCGCGTCGGGCGAAGAAGGGATGGCCTGCATGTAGTAGTCGGGCTGCCGCGCGTAGCTCGAGCCGGCGACGCGGGTGTCGTGGCCGCGCTGGTAGTCCTTCAGGAGGGCGTAAAAGAAGGCCGTGTTGGCGACGATGCACGCGCAGAGGATCTCGATGGACGCCCACTGAAGACAAGTTAGCTCGATTGAACCACGGAGAGGGGTACTGGCTGCGACGTACCATTGAGCGAGATCTCTGCGATACCGACTGGGTGATGATCATGGGCATTCGCATGATGGTGATGACGACGATGAGACCGGCGATGCTGAAAAGGAGGATGAGCTGGAACTTTCTGCGTCCAGTGTTAGTCGAGAAGGCATGACAAGATGTTCCCGTCGGAAGGGGATCCCAACTTACACTTTGCCGTCCAGCTTGACGTGGCGCAAGATGGGAAATGGAAAGACGATGAGCGCAATATCGGTAATGATGTTGAAGACGCCCATGGTGATGAGGTTGCCGAGGGCGCGGTGACAGGTATTTTGGCCCGTCGGGTCGGGCGACCACACTCTTGACGGGTGTTAATAACAACTTCTCGATCGCCGACGACAGAAAACACGAATTGGAAAGGGTTTGACGTACAAACTGAGTGGTCTGCATTCTGCTAGAGTGGGTATCAAGACAATAAAGAAACTGACGACGATGAACCACCAAAGAGCGGTGGTCGCGACCTTTCCCCAGTGGAAAACGTCGACGAAGCGCGAGTAAAAGTTAAGCAGGCACAACTTGAGCGACCATAAGCTGCAGCAGAATGAGTCAGACGTGCGTCAATAAAAAAAGAAGAAGCGCCCCAAAAAATCACAACAAGCGGTGTCACGGTGAGATGAGAGTTGGGGGATGCAAGTAGTGAGACGAGACCGTGGAGAGAGGGGGAGGGGAACGGGGGCGAAAAGCAGACACAGTAAGCAGGCAAGCGAACATGTAGGCAGAAACATACAACAGAGCGTAGAATATCCGCGACGGGATGAGCAGCTTGTGAGATGTGACGTAGTCCTCCTGGAGCATCGAGACGGAGATGCCCCTCGCCGCGGCGACTTCTGGGGTCGCGGGCCCGTACGTGTGCGTGGGGTTCAGGACGAAGGAGACGGCGATGCACGACGTGCGGCCGACGAGGGGAACGATGGCGAAAGCCATGTAGGCGTCGTCGGCGTGCCACGTCCTGTGGCACGAGTCGTGGACGCGGCATCGCGAGAAGATGCGATAGCCGCAGCGCACGAGGATGAGCGTCGCGCAGATGCTGGCGGTGACGACGTCGAATGTCACATCGGCCGACATTTTCGGGGACGTCCTCTCGTTAGGTCGTTCGTCTTGGTCGTTCGTTCTCCGTCTTCGTTGTCGTCTCTGGGAGTTGTGACTCTTGACAGTCTGCGATGGTGATGTTTCCCGCTTACTTCTTCCTCTTCTTCTGTCGATGCTAATGCTGTTGCTGCGCGGCGGCGACGAAGGCGACCATGGCCTGATTATGCCACGGCTGACATGGCGATATGTACTCTGATATGCCCTTCAGGTACGCCTCTCTCTCTCGCTTCGCTTCTCTCTTTCTAGTCTTTCTTTCCTCCTCTTCTCCGCCGATTTAGAACACGCCAGAAGAATAGGTAGGTAGACGATCTGGGGGCGCGGGAGGGCCCTTTGACGGTGGACGAAAACGGCGACTCGGCTAGGGCTCGGGAGACGGGAGACTCGTAGCTTCGCTTCGGCACTCGACAACGGCGACGACGGACTGGTCGACTGGACTTGGACTGGTTTGGAGGTGACGTTGAAGCGGCGGATGGACGCTCCCGGGGGCGTGTGGGGAAACAAAAGGGAGGAGGATGGGCCTTTATTAGATGGGACGAACTCGACATAGAAAGGGCAAAAAGGCGACGGACTTATTAATGGAAACCATTCTCGCACAACGCATATACATGTCGACATGGTACGCCTGCGCGGTTACGCACAAGGGCGCAGCGGCCAACCAACATGGGACAGAAACGGGAACCTAACGATCAAAGGGGGGATGGATGGACGGACGGGACAAGGCCGTCTGAGTCAGCTACCGCGAACTACAACTCGATTGCTAAGTAATTAAGGTATTTAATATGTAGACACACACCCACTACCAACCCCCAAACCCCAGTCATGTACGTGTGTTGCCAAGACGTCTCTCGATATTGTAGTGTGGCCTTTCAGTCCGTCGCGCCCGGGGGAAGAAGCCTAACGAGGCGGAATATGCAAGGAGGCAAAAGAGGCTACATAGTACCTCATTTGCGTACAATGGGGTTGGAGGAAGAAAGGGAGGGCTGTGTGGATGGACGGGTGAGATTATTGCTTTTTTCCAGCTGCCGTTGGAACATGGGCAGCTCAAGATGCACATGTGGGCAGATAGAAAGACAGCTGACAGACGGGAAAGACGAGAGCGAGAGAGAAGAACCAACGCCGACGGTGGCCAGCGGAATTGCAGAAAACGAAATGAACAGGGATGCCCGCGATGATTGCCAAGTTGCACCGAAGCAACTCCAAACTCTGCCAGGGGAAAGCAAAAAGGTCATTGAGGATCCGGGATTGTGGTCCACAGGGGGGGGGGGGGGGGGGGAAAGCGCGATGGCCCGGGGAACCGGTAACTCGCCCAGGCCTCCTCTTGCTCTTGGGCTCTTCTCCTCCAACAAGTCGGCGCCGCTCTCCGGAAGTGCGCGTGCTTCAGGCTTCGCGGTCCTGCTCGGGTCGTCGGGGCCCTAGGGAGGTCGAGGTCCAATTTCCCCGCATGGAGACTGCAGGGGGGCGTGCCCATGTCGCCAAGGACGTGGTGTTGGTCATCTCGTAACGGAATAATAAGCGTTTGTTGGTGAAGATTTATCCCTTCCTCTTGTTCCGAATGCGAACCTGGCTCTGTTGGACGGAACTACGAGTTGCAAAAGGTGGTTGTTGGTTGCGTGTAGTTTCATAGATGTTATCGCGAGACGAAACTCAAGATATTGTCTCAAGAATAGGAGGAAGACAATCGTGTCCACTGCCAACATCCACTCTATCCGTTCACCATTGTGGATTAGAACAATCACAAAAAGAACCCTGCTCAACGGTGCACAACGGCGACTCGCGAGTCGAACTCCCCTCCCGCCTCTCGGTCTTTCTCTTAGCCTCTGGGCGCGTTCTCTTTGAGTTCGACCTGACATCCAAGCCCGCGCTTGTCAAATCCCGCCTTGAACCCTAACTGCTCTTGGGGCACAACGCGACTCTAGCGTCCCAAGCTTCGGATGACAGGAGCTTTGCAGTTCGCGCGCGGGTAAATCCGGTCATAGACCTCTCGATCTCGAGAGCGACTTCTCGCAGCGTTACAGGCCGAGGGGCATCGTGAGTCCAGAAACCCAAGCTAGTATCCATAGTCCGGGGAACAGCCGGGATCGCTATCTGTATTCTTCATCGACACCCATCATCCATCCTCCCCTCCAAACCTAGTCCATGTCCGCCAGCCAAGACGGCCTTGCGCTGTCGACTGGACTCCGCAGTGCTCCGCACGCCGCCGGTTCCCCGAAAAGAGCGTGCGACCTCCCAGGCCAGATGGTGGTCAGTGGCGGCATACTGAGAAACCTTGCCATAACAAACTCCACCCATTCCGATATTCGCCCCATAACGATACTATTCATGAAAACCACCGATTTTTGTATGGGTATAACGATACGCCTCTATATTGGCTTATACAATATAAAGCCTTGAATCTAAGTAGGGAAATCGTTATAGAGGATGGAGCACGGGCCCTTTAATGCCACGTGTGGGTCGCCCCCCTTATGGGCCCCGTTACTGGCCTCCTATTACGGTCTCCCTGCCACGGCTCCTAGCCTAGCCGACCAATTAGAGCCCTGCGCTGCCCGGAGCCCCACTTATTGGCCTTACCGATAACCGTACCATAGCGATAAGGAGGGCGAAAACCGACCCAATCGTTATGACAAGGTTTCTCAGCAGTTGGAACTCAACTCAATCAAGGTCCAGCATGGCATCGCTCAGCAGCAGGGCCTGTCGGCAAGACTCGCGCTTCTCATGACGACGATCTCCGCGCAACATTACGTCCACAGTCGGGCGTTCGTCCAATTACCAGGCCATCTGGCGTCCCCTGCGCTCCGTCGCCTTTTATCCGATTGAGGCGCGAACGGGGGTGTTTACCATGTAGATCGCCTCTTGTTTGACGCTTGCGAGGGGGGAGCGACGGATTTGAGCCCGTCACAATGCCCACCTGGATATCCGTACTCTCTTCTCTGTAGCTGTGGTGTAATAAGGTCCTCTCCCTCGGCTCTCACAAACAGAATCATCACCCGCCGGCTTCGCACAACCGCCGACATGATCCCGTCCCGTGCCACGGCCTCTGTCTCCCCGTCTCCGTTACATGAGGGGCGCGTACTCGCTAATTTGAAATTAAACAAAAAAACAAGGCGGACTGCGGCCACAACCGCGCCTCCGTGGCACACACACACTCAGTGAGACCACCCCCTCAATTGTGCTATGCTCTACTTATTATCGGCAGCCTGCCCACCGGCACATGAACGCCTCGCTCCGCAAGCGGGAGAGATTACGGAGTAGAGTCCCCGCCAAGGCAAAGGGAGCACGAGAAACGACTATTATAGCATCTCCCTCCCGTCCGTCGCCACGTTCAAAAAAGCCACCCCGATCCTAGGACCGCCAAAATCTCTCGGCAGTTGCCATAGCCTCTTCAGCCACATCGCCTGTCCTTGTGCCACTGGCTCCGATCGGCCCTTCAAGCCGCAAGCGCGAGCCAACGCAAGGCTTGGCCTGATCAGAAGAAGCTGTTCGGCATCTTCCAGGCCGACGAGGCTCGATCAGAAAGCATGCGTGGCACGTTGTCGCCGGCCAGCTAGTCAGCCACCGTCATGATTCCAATTGAATTGACTAGATGTGATTTCTAGCTTCGCAACTACAGTGGCTTTTCGGCTAGGCTGATTCGACACGATTGACGCGATCTTGACGGGCAGACGTTGAACTCCGAGATGCCACGACAAGCCGGGAACGAATTAGTTGGAAGCACCGCGTTGGTTCTCGCCTTGCCGCTCCGTGTTTGTTCAGCCTCGATCGCCCGACCGGTGTCAACGCCGACGATGCAAAAGGCCTGACTCCCGACTCAGCTCCCACATTGTGGCTCTCGAGTCAGAACAACTCGACTCCGACATACAGCCCATTGCACGTGCTTCCAAGATACCACCTGTGTGCCTTTGTCGTTAGTCCACGAGACAAAGTAGGCACGCTGCATCATTCACATGACCGTCTGCGTGTTGAGCTATCTGAGCAAGCGAGGGAGGCCTAATCTAACATTAAAAGTCCAACCAGAAGAGGAAAGCAAGTCCAACAAAAGAATTCCCCGCAACGAGGAAGAAATCAAGCAATCTCAAAGTCAAAGCATGCCAGTCATCCTTCAAATATCACACGAATCTCTCACTCCTCGCTGTCACTTCCCATTTCCGACTCGTTGTACTCAATCTCATCCTCGTCGGCGTCGCTGTCGGCCTCTTCGTTGGCACCCATGTTGTCGATACCTCCAAAGTCGTCAACGAGATGATCGTCCGCGTCGTCTTGGGCCTGTTGCCTGCTAACCGGCACAAACAGCTTGTCGCGCTTCTCTGTTTCGGTCTTTCGGAAGAATGGATGACTCTCTTGGAGAGGTTTTCCCTGTGCAAGGAAGCCCATGGGAGTCGACACAAAGTCCTGGCCACGTCGTCGGGCAGCCAGCCACTCTTGAAGAAACGTGAGTGGTCGGCTGGTAATTCCGGTCTTGGTTGCCTTGCTTGTCTTCTTGTCATCACCTTTTGAGGCGTCTTGGCTGTCAACCTGGCTGTCCAGGGTGTCTTCGTCGGAACTTTCGTCTTGGAACTCGAGCGACGACGAGGTCTCGTTAACACCAAGAAGGTCGCAAATCTCGACGTACTCGTCCCATTCAAAGTAGAGACGTCCTGCGTATAGACCCAGCTCGACTTTCAGCCACATTGGAGCCTTCCATCCTTGGGGGAGGGCCGGAATGCTGTAAAAGTCGAGCTTGTCAAAGTGAAGCATCTTTCGCGTGACGGGCGCCGAGTACGTGATAAGATGAGTGACGTGTCGGATGGCCTTACTTCTCATAATCGGCAGCAGCAACTCTGCCTCTTCGGGCACGATGATGACTGCGGTATCGGTGACCGTGCTCCAGAGAATCCAGTTCACGTTCCGCTGAAAGCAATGTTAGCGTGTTTCTTGCCAGGTAGTCCGAGAAGACCATTGAGAAAGGACTATTGGAACGGTTTTCTCAACTTACCAAGAAGTTATCATTCGTCAAGTCAAATGTCAGCTTGATCGTCCGTTCAAATTCTGCAGACACGAAAAGTCGTGAAACTCGGTCCGAGGTTTTGAACTTCTTGCCAGTACCAGTCCTCGACAGCGACTTGAATACTGAGACGAACGCATGAGCCCCTGCGGGCATCCTGCCGGTGATGGCGAACGATTCAAGATCCGCATGCAACCCAGGGAACGAAAGGGCCGGATAGTGCTGTGGTTTCTTGACTTGACGCACAGTCTCCACCTCGAAAGCTACCTCGCGTTCTTGTTCAACCTCTTGCAATGCGGAAGCGTGAACGGCCCGGCCATTGTCCTGGAAGGCCTTGCGTCGAGTGTTGAGTTCCTTGACGAAAGACCTGATGTTGACATCGGATCCAGTGCGGAATCCGCCAGTGCCCTTGACCTTCAGCTTGGGCTCGTACAGTTGCTGGAGACTGTGGTGCTCGTTCTGCTTGATGGTTGACAGGAAGTTCTCGCGCTGATGCATGTCTCGAAGGAAATCAGGGTTGTCAATGGCTGCTTGCGTTCGTCGACAAAAGTCGATGCCCTGAGCGTAGTACAGAGGCTGCAGTTGCTCAATGCCGTCACAAGTATTGTCCAGGAGCCAGCAGATGACATCGTAAGAGTCGACTTGGGCTCCATAAGATTTGTGTCGAAGGTCTAGAATGCTTTGGAAGACTTCTGGGGGGGCGAAGAAGGTAACGGACTGCGTCGTGCCGAGCTGTCGCAAACGCATTGCAGCTGTCATGTTTGTCAGCATGGTGCATGCAGAGGGGGATTTGAGGGGCGAGCAGGAACAAAAAATAAAAGCCATGGCGTACCTTGAACGGTGTGATCTTTGCTCTGGCCAAGGCCGAGAGTCAGCGCACCACGGGCAGTTGGAGGAAATTTCAGATCGGTTCCTCGCGTGTGAGCTTCATCCAGGTACACCAAGCATCTGCTCAAGTCATCGGCGTAGGGAGAAGCAAGCAGTGGGGTCTTGCGGCCTGTTCTCTGAATGATCCAAGGCTTGTTCTGCTCGTCAAAGAAAAGCGCGGCCAGGGCTCTGTGATCGATATCGAGCCATTTTCTGGCAAGGGTGACGTTGTCCATCTCGAGAATCTGAGCTCCCGCATCTATCAAGATGCTGATGTCGCGTCGTCGAAGTTCATGTAGCAGATCCGACTCCGATGCCCGTTTTCCATCGTCGCCAATAATCTTCTGGCACTCCCGAGATCGCGGATGCAGAAGATAAGTCAGCACTTCGGCGTTTGTGTGGGACAGTCCTGGGAGGTCGTCTTGCTTGATTGTCAGTGGCAACATGGTTCGGTTGTCGTTTGTACCGCTAAATCCGGTTGTCAGTGCTTTGTGGGGATTTCCTTGGTTGCCATCGCTGGAAATCTCAGTCGTATCGACGGAGAAAAGTGGAATATCCCAGCCATTGGACTGAAGCTTGACTCGGAACTGTTTCGCATGCTGGGGAAACACAAAGTTGTTCATGAAATAATCAATGGCAGCGATATTGTATCGTACTGCCTTCCAAATCTCGGCAAGCTGCACGTCGTCGTCCACGTTGATGGAGTTCCAAGCTCTCAGCGACTCTGGGAAGGCCTCTGCGGTCTGCGTCCACTTGTCGTACTCTGCGGAAGGATCATCGGACTTGAGGAGATGCTCTAGTGACTGCGTGAGCTGGGCGATACTTATGCCGTCGTAGTAGAAGGCCAAGCAGGTGAACAGAATTGCAACGTCTGGATGACCCCACTCAGACTGCTCGCTGGGCACACCCTTGGCGTGATATGGCACGGCAATGGGATCTCGGAGGGGGTGTAGCCCGTACTGAACATTCCATCTCTTTTTGAGCGTCATCATCAAGATGCGGTTGACCAGTACACCCCGAAGAAGGTAAAGAGTCTGACGAACAGAGGGACGGTCGGGACACAGGCGACGAATGCGCTGCAGCGTGGCTTCTCGCGGCTTTGCATTCAGCAAGAATTCTCGGACCGCGAGACGATCGGCATTGTCAAGGTTTTGCATCGGCAGAATGCCATCAACTCCCCTGAGAATGTCAAAAATGAGCCCACGAACCAGCTCGTCTTCGACGTCTGGTCGCAGGAAGAACAGGAGCGGGAAGCCCCCGCCGGGTCGACGGACGACCTCGATTGAGTTCGGGAAATTGTGCGCCAAACCATATGTCAGCCAGTCAACAAGACGTAAGATTGCCTGCGCAACCTGCCATCGGTATGGATGTCCGTCTACCGTCGTTTGCGATCCAGAAGGGTAGATCAACTGCGTTCGGACGGCCAGGGTGTGGTCGGACTCGTCAAGAATATCACGGCAACGAGTGCGAAGCCAGGACTGAACGTTGATCATTGGACCTGCCTCTGGCACCCGGTTGTCGAGAAGCCGTTGCAGTCCGCTCAGCATGAAAGACAGGTTATGATCCGGCTGGCATACCATAACGCCGGCCTCTTTCATGATCGTGCGGTGAACTCGATGATATGCCCGAATGATGTTTTCTCCAGTAGGCGTCTTTCGCGAAAATGGTATATGGCGGACCTGTCGATTGAGAAGACCTCCAAGCCTGCCCTGGAGCAACTGTGATGTTTGAAGTAGCAGGGCCTTCGGAACGATCACTCTGACAAGGTTCTGGCGGTCGGCAAGAGAAGCAGCAACCATGGGTATGATGCAGGACGTTTTGCCCTGGCCCATGTTCATTTGCAGGACCGAATTGCCTCCGGAGGCCGGCGAAATGGTCGCTAGCGCCACGTTCACCTGGTCTGGCCGGATCAGAAGATTGGCTTCGATCTCGAGAAGAAGCCAGTCAGGGTGCTCAGAAGGTTGCCAATTGGAGTGACCCTGGTTTTCCAACTCATCTCGGTACCTTCCGGCGTCTCCTCGACGAATGAAGTCGTTGATCCGAAGATCCCGCTGGGTATTTGTGATCGCAAGACCGAATTCCAAGAGTGTCTCTTTCGCATGTTTTCCGAACGTGACGGGCGATGACGTGGATCGCAACTGCTCCAAAAGCGTCATGGTGGTTACCGCCGGCCATAATTGACCGGCTTGAAGCCAATACACTCGCTGGGACGAGAAGATATTGTCTGCCTTCTCAATCGTCTTCTGAATACTCTCCAAGCGACGTTGAATAGACTGCAGTGAAACTGAGGCTTCTCGAGAAACGAAAGCAGGAGAAGCCTCAGTTGCCGGTCGCTTTGGGTCTTTTCGGGACACAAAAGCGTCCAAACTTCGCTGGAGGTCTTCTCCGTACTTCTGGCGGACAAGTGAAGCCGACTTTGAGAAGCCAGAGACGATCTGTCTGAGTTCAGCCGACGAGTTGCTCGACGGTATCAAGGCAGTTTTTGAGGACATCCAGCTCGGTGCCAGAACATTTGTACCTGCACTGCATGACGAGAGATGAAACGGCAGAGAACTTTGATCGTGGATATGGGCAGGGTGACGAGCTGCAGCTGAAGGTGCAGCTGGTTTGGCGGCGATCTTGGCTGGTTGAGTCTGGGCTGTCGGCCTGGCATTGCTGATTTCGGGCACAGGAAAGGTCCTCTTCATGAGGTCAGCCCTCAAAAAGAGAATCTCCCCTCCTCGTAGGCGGCCCTCAAACGAGACCTCCGATGGGATGAAGATCGGAGCCTCGTACTCCGTGTCGGAATGTCGCCGATCCAGGACGTTCTGTACAGCTTCCAAATGAATGGAGAGATCCATATTCTGGTAGAGGCGCTTCCATTCGACCCGCACCACGCCGAGTGCGGCACCGACATCGACATGAACGCTCTTCGACAGCTCAGCAACACCTGGCTCCAAGCAAGGCCATTGGGCCAGCAGGAAGTTTGCCAGAAACTTGCAATCCTCCTCAGAACGCTGAACCCATGCGTCCTTCTGCTCTCGCATCTTTCGGAGCTGTTTCGCGCTTGCGAACTGCTGCAAATCGTCGGCGTCATCTTTCGACGGGGGCGTTTTGAATGGCGCAATCATATTAATGAGCTGCTCTAACTGAGGCAACTGGTTCGGCCTGTAGCGCTCGTAATCTTCCCAGGTAGGTAGTTCGACTGCTCTCAACTCCTCGAATATAGAAAATGCCGCTAGAGTTCTGACCAGTCCTGAGTCGATTCTGGAACTGAATGCGATGGGTGCCAGCGTGAACATCAAAGCAAACGGTGATTGCTGTTCCCTGCATGTTTTGACCAAGGAACCCCAGTGCTGCAGGATGTCGACGCTCAGTCGATCACTAAGGGAGACCTTCTCAAAAGCGTCCCTGAAGCCGCCAATGATGCTACCTTGAGACAGGGTTTGGGATAAAGCTCGTGTCGTTGCCATCTGCTCCGGCCAGGTCCGAATAACGTGGATGATCTCAAGAACCCGAGAGTGGCGGGCATTCGAAGGCAATGGGCAATCCCGGGGACAATACTTTTCATCGATTTCAGGTGTCTTGATTGGCGCTGTATTGTCCTCGAATGGTCGCTCAAAGATTTGTCTGCGCACTCTGGCTCTGTCTGCGAGGTGCGACTCGCCAGAAGGCGGCAAAGCGCGCAGTCCCCAATCAGCCTGAGCCAGCGAGAAAGAATGAAGCTCATCGGAAACTGACAAAATCTGCTCAACAAGAGGCCGGAAGCCCTCGTGCTGGACGCTCTCTGTGATATTGTCTTGCCACTGATCTGTCTTCATGACTTTGAGGTCTTCAGGGTAGTAAACGTGGCGAGGGCTAAGCTCGGCAATCTTGATTAGAAGCTGCGATGGGGCGGGTCCCAGAGCCGTCCACGGCTGGCAGACACCGGACGAGAGCCACTGTAGAGCCTCCTCGGTTCCTGTTCTCCCTGTTAAGGGATCAGAGAGCACCGAGGATGTATAGGCATGCAGTAGTGCCTTGGTATAGAGGAGCGTCGGCTCTGCCGCACAGTCGAGTCGTCCAAGAGTCTTGTTGATAATGAACCTACCGTAGCTTTCAGAAGGAAGGGTGCGGACAACGACAGTTTCTCCCTCTTTCTTTGCCTCGAGTTCTCCGAGAGGAACAAGAATGCTTCTTTGCAAAGCATCCCTGGGGTTCCGGAACACCAGCTTGCTGGTCAACCCATACCAAGTACCAGCGTCCTGATCCAGGTCGACTTCAGACCCGAGCTGCGGCGATTGGAGCACCTGACGGTTGTTGACATAGAACAGGAGCTGCAGTCTTCTTATTTCAACCTCTAGGTGCCTGCTTGCTGGCTGGTACACCACAATATTTCTTTTGTGTTCGAACCCTTCGAAAATTCTGCAGACACGGTTGAACAGAGGGCTGTAGGTATCGGCAAGTCGGTCATCGCCACTGGGCCGAGGGCGGCTGCAGATGCGCTGATGGACATCGAGGGTCCAATTCCGATGACTTATGTTCCATATATCGGCAGCTTGGGTGATGAAAACCTTTCCACTTCGAAGATCACTTCGCTTTGTCAGACCAGTCCTCTCAAAACCAAATAGGAGAAAACAGTTAAAAATGAAAACCTCCCCAGCGACGGCAGTTGAGGAAGTATGCAGTAACAACTAGGCGAACAGCATGGAAGCGGGGGAAACAGAAAAGGAAAACTTACAGCCAATGGAAGCAACCTTCCAGGAGTGGTCCAGGAAGATCCCACGCGTTCTCCGACCGGAAAACATCCCTGGGTACGAGTTGGAGATGTTGCTGACCTTTTGTTGCGCGGACAATCATTGCATTGGCATCGAAGCCGACGTCAATCCGGTATCCCCTTGGCTTGATGCACAGAGTATAATCCATTCCTCGAATGTTCGAAGGGAACGTTAGAAGTGCCTGATCACCGAAGAGCTCGTTGAGGATGCTGATGTGCTCGGGTGCTTTGGGGAGCTTGCCCAGTGGTCTGTTGTCGACGAGGAGAAGCCCCTGTACATAATTGTAATGTACCTGCACTGCGTTTCCGTACTCGTTCTCCTGGATGTCACATGCAACCCATCCAGTGTGTCCTGCACGGAGGTTGATGATCTGCCGCGGACTGTCGTCTGGCTCCGGCCAAACGGCCCGTATACCGAGCCTGAACACTTCGGGGCTGTCAACGATGGACTGACATACAAGAGTAGAGAGCCGATAGGAGAGCTTGAGGTCGGACACGACGGCGTGTTGAAGCACCTGGGGGAGGGCGCCCACTTCCACAACCAGGTTGTCCTGCACGGTGATGCTACATTCGATGTAGGCTTGCAGAGAAGTTGGGTCAAGACTTGTGCCCTGGCTTCGATGAATGACAAAGGTTCGTTTGCAAAGAATGGCGGCCCACAGCGCATATTGCTGACATCTCCGAGACGTTTCGATGTCGCTTGATTTGTATGTCTCTGCTCGGAGCATCTCAACCCATCGCAGACAGATTCCACGAGCCTTGACGAGCGTCGAGAGTGCCCTCAAGGAAGCATTCGGATTTGTAGCTGTAAGCGTGTGGACGCGCAGCAGGATGGTGATGACGGTGTCCATCAAGTACGTTTCTCGCCAATTGGCTTCCAAGCTGTCCAACCGTATGGACAGTTGCTCAACCAACTTGTCGCAGAACCTTTCATCTCGAAAAATCTTGTGGACCTTGCGAAGTATGTCTCTGCCAAGTCTTCCTGGTCTGTTGCTCGTGCCTTTGCTGTCATGTCCTTGACGACCGTCCTCGAAGGGGCCCATGTCTTCAATTTCGTCCACTGGGCCACTCTGCAGCACTATGTGGGTGACGATGAGCATGGTGACCTCGCTGGAGAAGTTCAGATTGGTCGACCCAAGCTCGGTGAGAAGAGCAATCCATCGTTGAGCCTTTCCCGACAGAAGCGTCTGCATTGCGACGTACTCGTGGACGTTGATACCGGCAGGGCAACTGGACTGACTGGCCATGATTTCGTACGACGAAGGCCCCGGACCATCCAATGCAAAAGACCTTCCCTCCAAGACACTCGAGAATGGTGACGACTTTGGCAGCGCAATGGTCGTGTGCTGCGCAAAAGATGGACGAAATCTCAACCGCCCTGGCCAGGTCGACGTCTGCGTATCGAAAAAGGCAAGTTTCAACCCGTTCGGCCGGCATACGCCGTCTCTGCCTCCCTCCCATTCGACGGGGAATGGAACCGTAGTGTAGTGCGTCGTCAGAACTGGGTCCAAACTCGTTAGTGGGTCGTTCTTGATGCAGGCCAATGTCCCATATCAGAGGATGGGTACAGAAAACACCAAGAGGCTCCTTTGGTATGAATCAAACGAGATGGCTTGGGATGAATTGGACCAGACTTTGCCATCAAGGGAGAGCAACAATGGAATCTTTGTTACCACAGTAGGTGTGCAAAGAACAACGGCCAAAGGGATCAAGTCTGAAAACATAATGAGATGAAACACTTACAGGGTTTGGTGGTTGAGGCTAGGCCCAGCTTGCTAGAACCGGCATGGCAGAACGGCTTCAGCTGCACATAGTCTCTGAGTAGGCATCTCGGCTTGATTGCCTCTTCGAAGACAGGCGTGGCGAGGGTTTGCAAGAGCCACCAAGTTGTATCGCGATAAACGGCAAACTCTGTTGGGCATGCCAACTCGAAGACGACAGCTCTTGCCATGACACTGTCCGCAGGAAGAAGCTCCTCAAAAATGCTGATACGCATTTTCTGCGCGTTGATCATCATGGAACATCTCATGCAATTCGGGTCGTGTCGACCACGTCCAAAAGGGTCGCGATCATCGGGTAAGTAGGCACAGACACTGGTGTCGATCTGTCTGATCAAGTTGTCGTATCGTTGGCTTTTCTTCTTCCACTCGGCCTCCTTTCTCTCTCGTAGATCGTTGGCAACCTCGATGATATCGTCGTGCAGGTCTTTGAAGACGGCATGCTGGTCCGATTCGGTGTAGTACCGTTCGCCGAAACATCCTGGAGTAGGATCTGCAAAAATATTCAGTCGGTCGGCGCTTGCCCTCTTGACGCGGCCCGAAAGAAGGATCTGAAGGGCATTGAGCCGCGCCATATCTGAGAACAGGGGTATCAGGAGAACATCAAGCATCTGAGGGTGAAATACTGGGTGGTATTCCTCCAGAAGGGGGAACAGGCGGCAAGCGACGGCATCCATCTTCTGCCACAGCTCCATGACCGTCAAAATCATGCCGCTTTTCTGCTCAGCGTTTCCCTCGTACAGCGGCATGGCCATCGTCGTATAGTCAATGATTTGTTTCGCAATCTGAGAACAGGACATGCCTTGGCCAGACAAGCTGGCCAACTCCAACTCCCAGTCAATGAGCTTGTGGTAAGATCGTGCATATTGACTCAGGTGGTCCTTTGCTGCCTCGACAAGACCATCATCCGATACGTCGCGTCTCCGTTTGGTGTTCCGGGGTAACTTGAAGTTTTGCAGTGCGCTCTTGAGGTACCCGTGGCTGATTCGGAGACCCAGGCGAAGATCTGCGTCGGCGGCCTTGCGGGGAAGGAGAGGGATATGCTTCTTCATTGAGACCCTTCGGTCGGCGATTGTGCGATTCAGGAAAGTGTTGCAACTGTCGATGCTCTTCTTGAACTCAGGTCCGAGGTTGTCGAACAGGAATTCGTAGAGAGGGACGGCAAGGATCTGATCAGTGCACCGTTGTTTGTCCAGGTCCAGCTTGACGAGTCGTCGGCAAATCTTCTTCTTCAGGAAATGAAGTTTCTCTGTAGATATCGAAAAGGAGGGTGCCTCGTCGAGAAAGGTGGCGAGAACGACACAGATGAAAAACTTGTACTCGAGGCGGCCCATCTCGCCACCTAGTGAACATGACAGGTAGCGCTCGACGGCGACGCGAAGAACAAGCCAGTAAGGGAGGCGACGCCAGGGCTTTTCTGCGCGGTTCCAGCAGACATCGTCACGCACTCGCTTTCTCAGGAGCGTGGGAGCAATCCTCCGACCATTCTCTTCCAGGATCGCCATGAGCAGGGAGGAGATGATGGAGGGGTCGCCGGTGTTCCGGTACTCAAAAACCATGGCGCCTGCCTTGAAGGTATGCGCTGCGAAGCTTTTGGTAGTCTCGAGAGACGCTTGCTCGATGAAAGTGGCGATGTTAGTCTGGAAGTCCTCGTCGCTGAAGGTGGTGTATGGAACGGCGACAGCGATGCCGGGAAAATCCCACTGCAAAGCGCCCTTGGCGGCCAGAACATCTTCATTTCTGGGTGATGCTTCAAAGGTCTCGAAGACCACACTGTCCTTGAAGATGGGACTATTTGAGAGTGTCAGCGGGCGGAGGGTTTTGCTTGACGAAACTTGGGATGGAAGGGAAGACTCACTCCTGTGATCTGCGAACGATCAAACCTGCATTCTGGCTCTCGACATGAAGGATGAGGCAGCCGGATGGGCCCAGCTGCTGGAGCTCGCGGATCAAATTCGACTTGTCGATCCTGCCTCCACGGTTGAGTTCTTGGCAGGCAATAAGAGTCCGGTGGAGGGACTCCCAGTATTGGCGGTTGCTCTTGTCGCTGGAGGAACCAGCCATGACCTTGGTCGCATCCACCAGCCGCTTCACAAGGGAAGTCTCCACCATGCGTAGCTGGCGATCATGTTCCCGTCGTTGAGGTAGCTGGGCAGGAAGCGCCAAGTGGCTGTAGAGGGCATCGTTGACCGACTCGGGCGTCAGCAACGAGGCCTCCATGTTGAGAGGTGTCTGCAGTGTGATTGTGTTTTCTTCGGTTGTCTCCGTTGATTTCTGTGCTTGTTTTGACGTTCCGAATAGGTGGAATAGGGCAAAAAGGACAATACCAGACTGGTGATGGTGGCGGTGGCGGCGGCAGCCACGAAAACAACGACCATGCAGCTCAGGTCGAAGGAGGAGATGATGGGACAGAAAGAGAAGTCAGGGTGGAACTGAAAACTTTTTGGGGTGACGGAAGGTAAGTTGCCAGGTCAAGAACGAAAAGTCTAGTTGCCACTGGCAGGTACCACGTTGAGAGGAAGGTGAGCCCGTCCGTAGGCAACCTACCTAGGTATTACATGAGAAGGGAAGGCAGGCAGATTTGGGAGGCGGTGAGGTCTACTTTGTTTGTTGTGGACCAGGTGCCTGCCTAGTTACATATCTGCCTACCTAGGTAACCTGTAGGTATCATCTTTGAGGTGGGAGCAGTTGACCGTGACAGTACCACTTCCTTCCTCCTTTGGTCCCTTCCTAATCCTTTCATACCTACTCACCTCCTGGTACTATTGTACAAAGCAGCTACCTATCTAGGTACCCTACCTACCTAGGTCCAGTGCCTAAGTGATAATCATTATATCTAGGTACAGCATTTATTGGGCGGGTGGGATCCAGGTTGGTAATTGAAATGTCTGTCACCTAGGTACGATGTTCAGTGCCTTGGGGCCGGGAGGCTGCAGCTTTCAACCTGCCCTTGTGCCAGATGCCCACCTTACCTAAGCCATGCTTGAACGCATACCTGGTTATCAACCACCTCCTCACAGTTCCACGCTTGCGTGATCTCTGCAGATTTCCAAGAGGCATTTATCATGTTGTGCTACGTTTGTCCGATCTGTCATCTCCCAGTCCAAGCACTTAAGTTGGCTGTCACTGCATTCTATTTTTTCACCAATATCTGGCCCATGAACCCAGATCGTCTCTTGCTCGTGCTGACATCCAATCTATCCCGCCGTGCGTACTCGACCACCACAATTCTTGCGCCTAAGCCTTGAATCAAGGCGACCAGCACTAAATTCTCAAGGACCCAACTCCTGTCCCCAGTTGCTCAATGTCATGGGCATGCTGTACACCCTCGACCGACTGGTGGTTTGATCCTCCCACCGGTCCTCCGCACTCCGGACACCGAGCGAGCTCCATCGCCATCCCGCACTCGCCGATGGTAAATGGGTGGCCGTGAAGACATCTGTACCAGTGTCCCGTCCCTGAAAACTCTTGAGCCATGGCCTGATAGACTTCGCGTAACTCGTCGACAGACACGTCTGTATAAAAGACCCCATCGCGGAGCGTGCGCCAAGCCCTCTCGAGCTCGGGTTTCAGCACAGCTGTCGAGGGATGTTTGTCCATCAGATCAGTGGCGACTTCAAGGTGATGCTGCCCGAGACTTTTTGCCTCTTCGTAAGAATGGACACTTTCTTCAACAATTCCCGCATTCCCTGCATTGTGAGCTCCAGCGCCCTCAGATGTGGCTTTCTGTTCGCCTGGTGAAACAAAACTGCAGAACAAAGCAACAAATATATGGCCTTCCACTTCTTGACGAACATACTTCCTTGTGCGCGCAATTTTGATGAGTCTCTCGCAGTCGCGGATGTAAGACTTCGTCTCAACCTTCACAGTTTCAACCTTGACAGACTTTGCCTGGGGTTCCGAGGAGTTGCGACACAAGGCGACGAAGTCAGAGACAAGAAGATCGCATCGGAGAAGCAGGGACATGGCTTGGAGATAGCTTCCCATTTGAATCGTCGATTCGTCAAAGGCGAAGCTGCTCTCCTTCTGCCTCCGTCTGTTCACATGCCAAACCAGATGCGCCACACGTTGGTAAGGCTGCTCCTCCTTTCTAACAAGCTCGAGGAAGGACACGATCTGTCTGCGAACTTTCTTCATCGTCTTGTGTCGACTCGATCCGCTGAAGGTGAACAGACGCTGGATCTGTTCATGTCGCGCCCCTTGTAGATTGAATTGCTCGGGATGGCGCGTGGGAAACATGAAGCTGCTCTTGTCCATTGCTTCCAGGTCTTCTCGGGCAGCGAGGAACGCCCCTGAAAGCTCGTTCCACTTCATGTTGGACCAGCTGATGAACCTCTTTGTTGACTCGTCGAGAAGTCCGCGGCGGACAATTCTGCCGTACCGAGAGACGTTTCGCAGAGAGCTCCTACAGTCAGGGCACACCTTGATATTCTGCGACTGGTCAAATGGGTGAGAAGCGCTCTTGATTGCTGTCGGTATGCCTTCCGTAGAGACCTCATAGAAGTCCTGAAGTCCCATCTGCCCATCCATGGACGAGTATGTCAAGAAGTGCCCGCAATCTGGGAAAATGCAAGGCTCCTCGTCGAGGTTGACTGATCGACAATCGCCGAATATGATCAGATCGGCCCTAGTGTCCTTGATCTCGTCGGACGCGCACTGTTGGCAGAATTTCTTGTCGGGACATTTCTCTCCGCATACCGAAGGGCCTGCGTTTTTGAGTTAGCATCGCCATCGAAAGATAAAAGCATCCAACTCACATTGATGGTTGCACTCCAAGACTTTGGTGCACCTCTTCGTGCACGGGATCCAGTCACACGGCGCCGCGCATCTGTGATCTCCAAGTCAGCCAATCTGCACAATACTTGCTCATGTTCTCTCCAACTTACGGCATGCTGCACTTGGAGTGCGGACAGCAAGAAGAGCACGTTTCTTCCGCGCAAGGGGCCCAGGGCTCGTGGCACTGCTTGGCGCACCTGGAGTGTACGCACTGGTTCTGGCAGGGAGAGGGGCAGGGAGGGCAGTCTTTTCGATCGTGGCAGGGCGCCCGGCACCGATGGCTGCACGATGTGTAGTCCCTGTCGCATGGATGCTGACACAACCCGTGCTCCTCTTTGACGATTTCCCCCTGCTCCCTCCGGCGGCAGCCATTGCACCGACCTCTGCACATGTGCCCACAAGCGCGCTGAAAACCACACTCGGCCTGGCAAAGATACCTCGCCGAGGTGACATCCACGTGGCAAGGGACTCTGACTTTGTGATCGCACCCGGGGACCGACTTTTCGACCTGGACGGCGCATCTCACAGCCGCGGGATCCTGTGTCCTCCAACACTCTACCTTGTTGAGGATGTGCCCACAGGGAAGCTTCAGCCCAGCGTTGAGCAACAGCTCCATGCAGAGCTTGCCGCAAGGCTCACCACATCTTTTCCGGCATGGATGGTCGCAGTGCTCCTTAGGCCTCGCGCAGTCTTCAAGGCACTTCAAGGCATTGTGAAGAGGATCGGAATGGCAAGGCCCAGTACAAGAATGTCCACAGTTCAACCGTCGGTCGCAAGGACGATTGCACCCACCGTCTGGAGAGAGCTGAATAAAATCCTCCGGCTGTGACACCATACTCTTGTTCTCCGGATGCCGCGGACACTGCAACTCGATCTGTTTGCCGATGTTTCCCCCCTGCTGTAGGATATTAATTACTTGCGCCCACATTGGCACATGGCTTGATGTGTGCGAATTGCCAATGATGTACATGCCATGCCTGGCGCGGGAAAGAAGGACGTTGATGCGGTTGGAAGTACTGAGAAAACCGCAGCGACGCTCGCTGTTGCTCCGGACAAGAGAGACGATAACGACAGTGGCCTCCTCGCCTTGGAAATTGTCAACAGTTGCAGCACGAACCCCTTGCAGCGCAGATGACCTTGCCGCGTGGTTCTGCTGGCCTGGCGGGGCAGGTCCATCGGGCGACTCCATGTCAGCCAAGACGTCCAAGTCTCGGTCATTGATCACGATCTGCATCGTCGAGCCTAGCTTTTGGCGCAGTTTATTCAGCTGCCCAAGGTATGGCGTCAAGACGGCGATCTCTCCAGCTTTGTAGACGCCTTGCCGCAAGAGATGAGATACCAATGATGAGACCATGTCGACCTCAAAGTCGTTCGAGTACGATGTTTCAACCGACTCTTGGTCGGACTTGCGTCCAGATTCAGGGCTCTCGTGGTGAAGCCAGAAAAGTCGTTTAGCCATGCCACAAACAGCCGGATAGGCTTGAACGGCGTCAGAGTCCGCGAGCGATGGGTAGAGCGTCGAGCGAACAAGCTCGGAAATTGACGGATGCATGCGTCTTTGAGTGTCGAGGACACTGAAGGGGAAGAGCGGGTGTACCCGGCGTTGAAGGTTGAACCAATCTCTCGAAAAGGGAAACGTCGAGCGAGTACTTGACCCCTGCCGGATTCGCGCGCTGGAGTCTCCAATCTTGAATCTGTGGGCGTAGCTGAAGATGGTCCCCGATCAGGACAGCATGCTCGATGGTCGGGAGCAGGGCTGTCAGCAAATGGGCCTCGAGGACCTCGCCAGCCTCTTCGCACAAAAGTACTTTGCCTTGAACCCGTCGAAGAAGGTCCAAGTTTGTCGCAAGTCCGGTGGTAGTGACTCCGATGATGTTCGCTTGCTGAAGGCATCGCAAATCAATGGAGCTCCGCACGCGGTTGTTACGTTCCCTTTTTCTCTCGTACGACTCCTGAGACGCGGACAAAGCGTCGAGTTCCGTCTGGAAAGCATTCGTCATCCAGTCCTGATACATGATGATTCGCTCCTGGTGTGTCATTTCCCACAGCTTTGAGCGATAAAGCTGGTCGACAGGGCGGGCTGGCCTGTTTGCAGTCGAGTCGCCATGCAGCCAAGTCTGTATGGCTTTCTTGCGACTACGTCGAACGGTTCAAACGGTCTGCCAGCCTTCATTGTTTTCGTCCTCGTCTTCCTCTTCCTCCTCATCGTCGTCTTCATATTGGCCGTGTCCGAAGAGCTCGTTGCATTGCCTAGGATGATGCGTGTCGAGGTGCTGCCAAATCCTTTCGTTCGTATTAAGAAACTGGTAGGCCTCCAGTCTTCGCAGGACATAACTGGCGTCTGAATTGAGAGCCTCGATAGATTCAAACAAAGCCTTTCCCTCCATCTTCGTGCGTGTCATGTCCTTGACAACTTGCCTGAGATTCACGGGCCCAAGCCGCTCAGACTTTGACCGGGAGCCGATACGGACAATGTTCTTCACACCTCCGTCTACCAGATGTTCCAACAGCTGGTCTAGGGCATGATTGGTGTAGCACACGCACACGATGGGGCCCAGCTTGGCCTTGCTTTTGTTGGCGAGTAGAACTTTGATGAGAGCCTCCCCTGTGTAGCTCTTCCCCGTCCCTGGGGGGCCTTGGATCAAGGCAAGTGACCGATTGAGGCAATTGAGAACGGCTTCCGCCTGCGTTAGGTCCAACGAAGAATTTTGGCTCAGTACCGCCGGGTCAGGGGTGCTCCCAGGTGTGTACGATAAGTCCGACCCGTCGTTGGAGAGACATGTGAGGTTGAAAGAGAACCCTGGCCGCTTGGAGTAAAGGGGAGGCGCAATTGGCGCACTTAGCATGCAGGGTGAGTAGGTTTTGGAAGGGCAAATCAAGCTTCTGCGACATGGTCTGCAGTGCCTTCAATGGAGGCGCGAAGGCAGGCAGGAGGACCGATGGGGACTCGAAAAGCTGGCGATGCTGCCTGGAGTCCATGCCCTTGAACCACAAAGGCGACTTCTCGACACCGTCAACGCTTGTGTCTACAAGTTTCAGATGCACGAAGGCATGCTGAGGGTCGTCGGGTAGACTGTAGCGTGGTCCTTCATCGTCGCCTTCCGGAGACGTTTGCTGACCGTGTTGGTGTGCGTTGTGCGGTGTTCGTACAGTCGATCTCGAGACCTGAAAGAACAGAACGGTACCAATCTCGTCAACAATGCAGACAAGAGCCCCGTCTGTCAGTCTCTTTGACTGAACCCACCAAGCCGCTCGGCCCAACTTGTCGAGGCCTCCAGCCGCAAGTGGCTGGTCGACCCGCACGATGAACTCAAGCCCAGACCATTTATCGAAATCCACCTCAACAGCCGCAAGCATGATCGTACACAATGACCTTGGTTCGAACCTCACGGACTCGTTCATTCAACTCGATCCTGGTGCGGATAGCATTGCGCAAGTCATGCAGAGTATCCTCACGCAGAAGCCGAAAGTGGCGATCCAACAAGCCACGCAAGCCTGGGAGATGATGCTGAGACGGATTGATGGTGGGTAAGTACTCCTCCCTGTAGGACATGATCTCTCCAACCGTCGGCATTAGTTTTATGTTGGCGATGTTGGCGTGGTCATTGTCATGGCGTCTTCCTCTCTGGGACAGACTACCCGGCAGATCTTGACTGAGGATGAACTATGCCATAGCGCCTGAAGAGGCAGAGGCGTGCGAGGCTTCGGGGAGGGACTGGCCAATGCCAAGTCTGCGGCGGACGCGCTCGAGGTACTTCGAGGCCTGTATGGTGTGAAAGTCTTCTTTCTGGTTGCCAAAGGCGTCGAGTCGCATCTGACTGTCCCCGCAAATGGATTTGAAGTGTGCGTTGACGATGTTTGTGGTGCTGGTGTCGATGACCTTGGCCAACACTCCGCATCCAAGAGAGAGTACTTCTGTGCAGGTAGTTTCGGTGGTATCGAGCGGCAATTCCGACCAGTGATCGACGATACCGAAGACGAAGTCGTAAAGGCGCTTCAAGCGAGTGGCATCGATGCCCAGAAGGGCACGGTAGACGGTGGCCGTCTCCTGCTCGACAACAATCGAGTCCACGATGTCCGGGTGAAGAATGATTCGAAAGAGGGGGAAGATGCGTGATTCCCAGAGCATGGCCATTCCCGTTGGCGTCTTGTTTTGGGAAAGTCCTTCGAGGACGTCCTTGAGCAGAAGCAGCCGACGCTCTGATGCCATGTCTCTGATAACTTGCTGAGCTAGGCTGACATCCTCGTCGACAAGGTCAGCTGCCATGTGAAAGTAGCTGGCTGTCTGTCTGTCTCCGGCCAGGTTGGGGGCAGGTCGCAGCCGTCTCCAAGTCTCGAGCTTCTCTCGTTCAGGGTCGGACGGCTGGCTTGAGGAGCTCGGACGAGAGCCACTGGGTTGTCCATTCCGGTGGACGTTGTCTTGGGCGCTTTGGTCGTGAGAGAACTTGCAGCTTGATCCAAAACGACAGCCGCCGGTCTTGAGCAAGAAACGGCAGGGGTTGGCAGCCTGGTACGGTCTGAAAAGTCAGTTGGAATTCGAAGGATTTTGTTGGAGAGAGGTTCTTTATCTTTACCGTCGTCCGGAAACCATCCGTGGGGCCATTTTCTTCCAGTAGTGTGCGAAGTAGGTCTGAGGTTGGTTACGTTTGATAGATTCCAGTGCGAAATAACCAAGATAGGAGCAACATCAGGGAATGATGTGGGCATGGCCCAGGGACGGTGGCTGTTACCCATCATATGAATAGACGGCAGCATCCCGCTTGCCTGCACCCACATGCCAGAGGACTCTGATAGGTTCTCTTGCTCTATTGAGTACCTAGAGAAGACATTGCCAGACTGGCTGCAGTGGGTAGGCATCCATGAGATAGCTTTGTCTTTGTCTATGCTCGACCAACCATCAGCGAATGGCGCGGGATGTCAAGGGTGGCCCAAGATATCCGACCGCCACACAAAAGAAAGTGTATGTATTCGCAGAGTCTGTTGTCTATGGCGAAGACATCCTGACAGCATTTCTTTGGATGTTTCAGGGGCCGACGATGACATGCTCTGAGCAAGATGCTGCGAGCCTCGCAACGCTAATGCAGGAGGATGCGGGAGGCCACCGGCTTTGTTCCAATTGGGCAAAGGAAGGCGGTCGTCACTGCCAGGATCTGGAAGGGCGATGATGAGACATGGCCATAATCTGCCTCGCGGACGGATAATTGGCCTTGCTTTCGATTTTTGTGTGCAATCAGACGAGGGTTACGACCTGCCTCACTCCATGAACGTTGTTGGAGGGGCTGAGATGGTCGGCCAACGGGACGCAACGGGCGTTTGCCCTTCAGCTGTGCTGTTGCTGCGGTCTCTGGGGTCTTCCATTTCGAATCCGCCGGCGACCATTCCGGATTTCCAAGCAGGCGTCGCGATTGCTTTCGAAGTATTGCCTTGATCTTCGCGTTCGTTTTCGAATCTCGATGGGTGACGTGTAGATGGCGGATTGAAGCCCCTGGGAAGGAGGAGCTGCTGCTGGAGAGGAGATAGGTACATACCGATGATACTGTTGTACCGTTGAGGTGCCTACCTACCTACCTAAGCACTCACCTAGGTACTTAGGTACCTAAGCTCCTGCTAGCATGGTGGCCTGTGTGTAGCGGGCCGCCGCCCGGAGCCGGTTCCGGTCCCGGCCGGATCGGCTATTGCCTTCCGCTCGCCTCCTCCAATTGCAGTACACCACTCCAAAAGGCAAGCACTCGATGCACTACCGGCTATTGACTCTCTCGTGATCTCTCTCTTTCAAACCCCGACACGTCATCCAAAAACCCAGCAAGTCCGTTCTCGGACGCTTTGACGCTCCCAGCAATTTGCTCAAGGTTACCGACTCCTTAAATTACAGACTCGGAGCCAGGCCTCTCTGATGTCGCATCGGGGGCGACTACGGCTCCACCCCCACCAGGCCTACAGATGAGAGCAGAGAGCACCAGCATCGTTTATCTGAGTGCCTGTGGAGGCCTTCCACCTACATACCCCGGCCGAAACCAACTTCGCCGATGGCCGGTCCAGCAACCATGACTCAGTGTCGCCATTTAAACCACGGGGCAAAGCCCGCCTGCTCAGCGTTTCGCCGCCGCCGGTCGCAACTCCATTACGGCGCCGATCAAACATCGCGAGCGAACCTCACCGGATCGTGTCGACAAGAGTTATGATCACAGCTCTGGACCGGTTCGAAGCATGAGGGCGTCGTCAAGCATTTGTTAAACCATTTTCTTTTAACCACAGTCGCTCCTTTTCAATTTCCTTCGCAACCTACCGAGGCTGGCATGGGGTCCTCTCCACCGCCATCGGAGCCAAGCCACGATGCCGAGAAACGGCCTACGGAGGTGATCGGTGCCCCGAATCATGACGGGTCCGATGTGGAGAAGAACGAGAGACGCGCAGAAGAACGGGGACGGGCCGAGAAGCCGTCCGCGTCGTCGTCATCATCACCGCCGTCCTCAGAGACCGATGGCACGCCCGATCCGCTACCCGTCGCCGTGGGCCCGAATGATGGAGGCGACCCGGAGACCGCAGGTGTCGCGGACCGCACTCTCAGTCGGACAACGACACATTCAAGCATTGGTCCTGGACCTCCTCCTGACGGCGGTCTGAAGGCCTGGCTTGCCAGTAAGTCTCGACCAACAACCCCACTGTCGAACAATTGACACTGACATTGCACCCCCAGTTTTCGGCACTCATCTCACCATCATGAACACCTGGGGCATCGTCAACTCCTTCGGCGTCTTCCAACCCTACTACACAACCCTCCTATCACGCCCGCCTTCAGACGTCGCCTGGATCGGCTCCTTCGAGGTCTTCCTCCTCTTCTTTGTCGGCGCCTTCACCGGCCGCCTCACCGACGCAGGCTATTTCCGACCGCTCTTCATCTCCGGCTTCCTGCTGGTTGTCCTCGGCATGTTCGCCACCTCTTTCTGCACCCAGTACTGGCAGTTCTTCCTGGCCCAGGGTATCTGCATGGGCCTCGGCAACGGCTGCCTCTTCTGCCCGTGCCTGTCTACGGCCTCGACCTACTTTGACAAGAAAAAGGCCTTCGCTCTAGGCTTCGTTTCCATCGGCAGCTCCACGGGTGGCATGATCTACCCCAGCATGGTGAGGCAGCTGCTCCCCAAGATCGGGTTCGCGTGGACCATCCGGGCAATAGCGTTCGTGCAGATGGGCACCCTGCTCGTGACCGCCGTCGTGTTGAAGCCCAGGATCAAGCCGAGAAAGACCGGGAGCATGGTTGAGTGGGCGGCCTTCAAAGAGCTGGAGTACACATTCTACGCCGTCGGCTCCTTTCTGGTAGGATCATCGGGACTCTAACAACAGTCAAGACACGAGCTAACCATGCGGCAGAACTATCTCGGGGTCTTCTTCGCGTCATACTATATCGCCTCCTACTCCCGCGACATCATCGGCCTCAGCTACACCTCGTCTCTCAACCTGCTCCTCCTCCTCAACGGCACCGGCGTCCCCGGACGCGTAATCCCGGCCTACTTTGCCGATATCTTCGGTACCGTCAACATGTTCATCCCCATGTCCTTCGCATCGGGCGTCATGATGCTCTGCTGGCCCGCCGTGTCGTCCATCACCGGGCTGTACGTCTGGACAGCGCTGTACGGCTTCTCCACGGGCGCCATACAGAGCCTGATGCCCGCGGGCCTCGGCACGCTGACGGCGGACCCGAGGAAGCAGGGCACGCGGATGGGCATGACCTTCACCATCATCAGCTTCGCCGTACTCATCGGCCAGCCCATCGCCGGCGCCATCATCTCTGCCACCGGGGGTAGGTATTTCGGTGCCCAGGTGTATGCGGGCGTGTGTTTGCTTTCAGGCATGTGCTTCCTGGTCGCTGCGAGGACCGCGAGGGCGAGGCGCTCTGGGAAGTGGCTTTGGATCAAAGTCTGACGGATTCGTTGCTTTTCTTTCTGCATTTTCAATGCTTTTGTTTCTTCAGGATGGCAAATAATGGTCCTTGACTGCCATCAATCATCGAACAATGTCCTGCGTATACAATTTAATCTAATAATACCCCAGCATAATACTCAAGAATAATACAAAGAGCATATCTCCAAAGTCTTTCAAGTTGGCCCGTCACTACATACGAGGGCACTCACTCTCTTTCCAAAACCCGAGCACTTTGGCAGGCTTTATCTACTTTGTTTATTGAGCTGGCCCTGAAGCCAGCCGATTGGGCAAAGAACAGCTCCCAGTCTCGGTCACCGGCAATGCCTTGACGAATACCATCCTCCATCTCACTCGAATTGTATGGTCATTCAGGCTCGTATTCATCGATAAAAAAAGCTACCATCGTCCAGCAATCCGACCGCTCCCCATAACGAGCCACTCATCTGACCAAATCCCAAGACCGATCCAGCACCTAAGGGCAGGCACGTCCAAACCCAGTCGTAGTATCGCAGCAATCAGCGTCCTAGTCCTCTATTTCAGTTCAGGATTTTATGCAAAACCCATAGATCCGCACTCACACATTGCTGAGGCGTAACCCCGTTCGCCCCGCAGAAGTTGCCCTTGTCAAAGGCGCATGCCGAGTTGCCGTTCTGCCTCGCGCAGGCCTCGAAGTTGTCGGTGCCGCCCCAGCAGCAGTTCCCGACGACCTTGTTCCCGAAGAGGTCGTCGAACTTGGTGCACTGTGACGCAGTTAGTTTTGCAGGTGACAAAGAATGAAGAGCGGCCGGTGGTTACCTCGGCGGCGTTGACGACTGGGGCTGAGGCCAGGATGGAGGCGAGGCCGAGGACGATGGCGTTGAAGTACTTCATAGTTACTAATTCTTGGAAGATTTCTGGGGAAAAAGTTGAAAGTAGTGATGTGATTTTGAAAATGTATTGAAGTGATGTTGGTCTGATGAGGATGAGAGCGAATGGCTAGTTGAACAGGATCACAGTTGATCTTAAATACTCCTGGTAATTGACCAACACGTCCAAAATAGTAACGTTGAAGCAACAGCAGCCATCTCATGCTCCAGCTCCAGTCGGTTGCAAAATGATACGAAGGTCTCGAAGCCCACTTCCCAGCATGCCTTACCCTGTCGTTCGTCTCATGTATCAGATTTCATCGCATTTACAAATAGACTCAACAGGTCCCTGAGACCGCCAACTCCGAGGGTTCCCCAACGTGGGGCATCGGCATTTCTACCGAGGCATGTTTCTTTGAACCCCTCCTCGGCACCAGCCTTACCCGTCATTCGGGTCGTCTATCCCATCACGCAGTAGCCGGGAGAGACTTCAAGCAAAAAAGGCAGAATTTCTGAGCCTGCCGCCTTTCAAAGTATCCAAGAACCGCGTTGTCGATTGTGCAGTCGTCCCATCCTCCTTATCTCATCGCCTCCTGGTGCCGATTTCATTCCATCCCAGAGATTCTCTCATAATCCCTCCCCAACTGCCATTGAAATATGCCAAGAACCGTAATATCTGCATACTCTATCATAAGAAATGCACTAACCATCCCGTCGGCTGATATTCTCCGCGGATCTTCAGTCCGACGCGGCGGTCCCTAAGTCCGTTAAGGTTGCTTGGCTGCTACACCTCGGCAGGCCGGAACCAATCAACCTGGAAGCGAGGAATGGGCCTCGCGGCAACGTCAAAGTTCAAGCCTTTGGTGGTTGGACTGTGGACAGCTTGGCATTCAAGGAGTCTGTCATTCTTCAAACAGGCCGACCAGTTTGGCCCATGGTAGCTTTTGCTGATCGTTTGAACTTTGACCTCGTACCGTTCAGACGAACCCATGTCAGTCGTTGTCAAGTTGGGACGGAAATAGTAACCTTCAACCGAGTATGGCCTGATTGAGGCTATGCGTCGTCACAGCGTCCGCAATTGCAGAAGTGCCGTGGCGCTCAGTCCCTTACTTTTGTCAATCAACCCACTTTCAAAGAATATACTGTCTCTGGAATCCACTGCCCATGCTTGATTTCTACTGTTTAACTGGGGAGAATAGTGACAACAACAGCGGTAATAACGGCGGTGCAAGAGCTCAGCTGACACCTTACAACGCTCGTCGCCGTCTTGTATGTCTAACGGTTCTCTATTCTTTTCTGCCGCCTGGAAAGAACCTGCAATGCGGTGCTAGGCACGATTCATGGAGACGGCCCTGGTATTTTGCTCAGCCGGACGGTTAGAGATCGCTTCGCAGACAGAAGGAAGTCCCCCGCGCAAGGCCGACGGGATACCTTCTTAGACTGCCAAAGATAAAAGGAGCTTCAGCCAAGCATGTCAAATTCGAGAAAAGACAAAGAAATAGGCAACAAGCCGACGGGATGTCGTCGCAAGTTATCCAGGGGGGACGTGGGGCTTCAACCGAGTCAACTACCTAGGTCAACTAAAACCTCCACCCAAAAACGACAAAAAGACATACAACACCAGGTATTCGCTGGTCGTCACCGACCCAACTACTAATCCGGCCCTCATTGTCTTCATAGTCGGGTCGCAGACCGCCGTCGAGTGCTGCTTTCGGCAACCAAGAACGGCGGCCGTAAAACGGGCTCTATGATGGGAAGGAATATTGTAAGTCCGAACTTGACCGTCTATAACGGATTACCGCCGTTTCACTCAGGCATAAATTTTCCCGAGACTTATGCACACCCGCTCCTCACTCGACGGAGTGTACGTAGAGCCTGCCTGATCGCTTACAGCTTAGATAAAGCAAAACGACGCCCTCTTGAGACGAGGGGAAAATGTGTGTATACGTAAAGGCGCGGGCGGGCGCGGGCAGATTTGTGAAGTACAGATAAGCGATAGACGGCCGGCCGGTCAGTAGGACTGAAACGGCGGAACGCAGAGGTAGGGAAACGGACTGCTTACGGGGACCGTTTCTGCCGCTAAGAAACGGAAGGTGTAATCTTCGCTGGTTATCGGCGACTCGACTGGAAACCCTCCCCTCACTCACTGTCTTCTCAGTCGGGTTGCAGACCACCGTCCAGTGCTGCTTTCGGCAACCAGAAACGGCGGCCGCAAAACGGGCTCCACGACGGAAAGGAATATCATAAAACCGATTTGTACCGTCTGTAACGGGGTTCCCGCCGTTTCACTCATGCACAAATTTCGCCGAGACTTGTGCACACCCGGACCACACTCTGCGGAGTGTACGTAGAGCCGTCTAATCGCTTCGTAACTCGCAATCTCGAGTAGGGTCATGGGTCCACACAAAGGCACAATTTGATTTGCTGTAACATCGGACGCCTGCGCCGCTATCGTTTCACCAACCCATACCCTCGCCCTCTGCCGGGGAGTAGTCGTGGGTGATAGACTGACCGAGACTTTTCACAAACAAATCCTCGTAGACGACTCGAGGTTGAAAAAGCCACATTCACTTCAAGACGCGGTGTAGGCTGGCAGAGGTATCTTGAGTTGTGTCACTGTTGGCCCAGCGAGTTGTGTAGCCAACATCAAGCCCGGCGGCCGTTGACAGTAGCTCACAGGGAGCATTATGGCCCTGAGCCCCCCTGAGCCGGGCCTGAGCCGAGCCGGAGCAGAGCCTGAGCCGGGCCTGAGCCGGGCCTGAGCAGTCCAACGCGGTCCGGAGCTGGTTCTGAGCGGGTCCTGAGCCAGACAGTCTGGACATGCCCGCGTTCACGAAAATTTCCGTCTCACAAAGCTGGGATGGACAGAACGTGACCATGAGTTACTGAACACCGTCTTCTCCAGGCGGAAAGCCGGCATACGACCGACTCAACTCAGGACCCAATACTGTCTCGTTAGATCTGCCCCTGTTGTTCCTCGTCGTGTTGTAAGGCTTCGTCATGTTTATATGTATACAGCTCGTTAGACCGTAGAGAAAAACGTCATTAGTGTAGGATGTGGGAAGACAGTGTAGACCCTTGTTATGGATGTTGCGCCGGCAATTGAATTGACTAAGAAGTCCTTGTGGATTCTGTCCGGCGTTGTAACGAAATGATGCTCGAGAGTAAATGTAGTCCTTGATCTATAATGGCGAGAAGTCACTACTTGTAGGGGATTTTGGACAGCAAAGTGCTTCATAGTTAAGAAATCTGTTGATCATATGACTCCTCGTGAGGCCGGGCATTGGTTGAAGAGTCTCACGGCCACTAAGAGACGGCTACTGAGACTTGTAGACTTTAGACAACGGCCCTCATGCCAAGACCAAGTGCACGTCTACACAATATCAACGGGGTTCTGATGGATAATGGAACAGCATGTTCATACTGTAAAGTCACGATGTCTTGCGTCCGGTTCCTGGGCCTTCTGTCCGGTGCTTTGTTCCTACGCCTCTCTGTGAGCCTGGCTTGTCCACATGATGCACTTTGGTTGCAGTCACACTACAATACGTCTGCCACTATGGATTCAGACTTTAAGGTCCCATTACGTTCTGCCTCAGTTAGAGAAATTGCACCACAATTAGAGGGCAAGACCTTTTTACTTATATAACTATTTATACTAATCTATCGTGGTCTGGCTTGTGCAGCCCCTAAATGCCTAAGGCGCTTAGTCCTTTTCGCGTATGCTATGTACTACGGGTGCCTTTTCGCCCACACTCTAAGCACATGGAGAGTTACAGTCCGGGGTCCGTCGTTCGCTTCCTGCCGGAACGGCAAAACAGGACCCTAAAGATCCCATCGCTCGTAGCGTCTGCTTCGACCCAACCCAATGCTGGGGGCTGCGTGCAGCTAGGTCCGATGCGGGTGCCCGGTGTGGTGCAATACCGTACCGCTGCAGCGAGTTCCTCCCCACCTCCTACGACCACCGCTACCTGCCTAAGAGATTGATAAAAAAAAGTGATACATACGGTTGTCAGTGAAAAGGGCCTCCTCCCATTCGCAACTCTCTGATGTCTTTCTGCACAGACCCATGCCATCTTGGCACCAGCACAGTACAAGCTAACACTACTATACCGACCTTCAAAAGAGCCCTGCTAACAGCGGTCCACTCCACCTGCACTACGGGTTCAGAAATGCATTATGCACGACATTCATGGTCCCCAAGCACCCGTTCTGTTTTCTTTAGACGTGTGTATTGAAGTGCATTCAGAGCCCTTTTTTCGCTCAACACTGGACTGGATTCCCAGCGTAGTCCATGCATCTAACAATTCCAACTGCTAGAGTCCTGAATACTCGAGCCTGCAAAATAAAGCCAATAGACTACCTTCAAGCAATTTCGAATTTCCCAATCCATCAACGAGCAAAAACAAGGTTATGTGATATACAGGACGGCTGACGTAGCCACGATATTGTGACCCACTTCAGACCCTTTTGGGCGAACAAACAAGAAGTCAGCAATACTCACTTGCGTCTGACGAACAGCAGGCATCAGCTCCCGCGTCATCAATGCCGGGATCTGGGTACTCGTGCCACGCCCCACTTATTCCGCCGCTCGTTCCTCCCAGCTCCCATAAGCTGGTGCTCATCAGTAATGTAACCACTTCAGTAATGTAACCACTTTTCACCAGTTTCTCGATCTTCGACGCCCTTTTCCGCGCCCTACTTTATATATCATGGATCAATCAATTGAATCTCGCGTTGTTGCCGCTATTCAGTTTATTACTGATCATCCAAAGTCGAAAATCGCCACAGTAGCCCGACAATTTGATGTCCCTCGTTCTAAACTCAGATACCGTCTTGCAGGCCGTTCTGTAGCAAGAGGTACAAAAACAGCCAATACGAAACTATCCGACCCTGAAGAGAAGGCCATTTGTCGCTATATCGATCGCCTTGACCGAATTAATCTTGCTGTACGCCCTGAGTTCGTCCAAGATGCTGCAAACGCGATTCTCAGGGAAAAGGGCGACGCGTCAACGGTCAACCGTCAGTGGGTCACCCGCTTCTTGAAGCGGCGTAACTATACAAAAGCACGTCAAAAAAAGCTCCACGCGGATCGGCAGGCATCTGAAGATCTTCAACGCGTGCAGAAGTACTTCCAACAGCTACAACAGACGGTCCAAGAGTATGGGATTCAGCATACGGATATCTGGAACATGGACGAGACTGGGTTCCGGATTGGTGTTGGTAAGGACCAAATGATCATTACCAGGCGCAAGACGGCCCATTACTTCGCCCTTCCAGAGAACAGAGAGTCAGCAACTGCGATCGAGGCAATCTCGGCTGCTGGTAGTGTGATCCCGGCTTTCGTTGTTCTAGCTGGCCAGGTAGGTTATTACCCGCTTACTATAGCTACATCTAATACAAGCAGGTCCATATGTCCCAGTGGTATCAGATTCCAGAGCTCGATCCAAGGACTGCCATTCACGTATCGCCAACTGGGTTCTCGAACGACTCGATCAGCCTTAAATGGGTCCAGCATTTCAACCGGTACTCGGTGAAAACAGCTGTTGGCTCGAAGAGGCTTTTGATCCTAGATGGGCACGGATCCCACCACACAAAGGAATTCATCCAGTACTGTGACGATCATAGTATCGTACCTTTTGGACT
>WIGO01000216.1:0-76235 GCA_014235945.1 Colletotrichum plurivorum
GTTCTTCCGTTCCGAGGTCTCCTGGTTACACCTGTGTCACTGGGTTACCTATGTCCTGCGGTAGCCGCCGGCTCGGGAGGGGTCAGGTCCAACGGGTCGTAACAGGACGGTAGATTCGTGTATGGCCTCCGCAGCAAGTCGCCGCCGGATAGCCACTCGTCAAGGAAGTCAAAGTTGTTCGGCACTGCGGCAGGATCAGGCCCCCCATCCTTGGGGAGTCCGTCATGTCGCCTCCCATGCTCGATTGTCGGCATGGCGAGAGCCCTGAAAGATCTCCCCGGGGCATTCATCTTCCAGATGGCCCCGCCTCTGATGGTTTCACGGGCAGCCAGTGGTCCGAGGCGTCGTTCGAGACAGCCACGGGCTGCTCGCCGAAAGATCAGGTATTCGCGATACATGCGCACCAGGTTCGGTTTGGTAGCATCTGAGCAGCTCTCATCCGCGCCGTAGTAAACCGGTACGCCACGAAACCAGCCCTTCGGCAACGACAGGTGCATGACATCCTTTACCTCGCCAATCGCGTGGCCTTGCAATCTCAGTGTGCCCGCCTCAGCGTCATACTCGTACTGCCATTTGTGGTGGGATCGGTGCGGCGTGGACAGCCACGTTTTGTAGAGTGCTCCTATGGTCAAGCCCTCCAAAGGCCGGAAGGCGTGCCGACCGAGTTGAGAAAAGTCGACGGCCCACGACGAAAGGCCCGGAATCTCCTTGATTCCTATGGCCTTGAACAAGATGTCTTCTCCGGTCTCTTGGAACGCAGCGACCGTCGCATCGTGATACACTCTCGCGACGGGTGCCTTGTAGTCGATCTGCACCTCGTGAGTACCTTCGACGACGAGACCGAGGAGTGCGAAGACATGGTCCCTGGGCTCTCCGGTTCCCCTGTCCCCGGTCATATTCAACAAGGGGGAGAGAAGCAACGTCCCCGAATCCCTGAGGCGGCTGTGCCAGACGTTGCGGGCGTTCCGGATCTCGGTGAACTGGGAGAGGGATTGCGGCAGGACCTGGCCATGCGACATGTTCAGGGCCCCGATCCACGGCAGCAGCACGTCGAACGCTTTCCAACGCACGGCCGCGTCGCCGCAGAGGACGTTGATGTCCACCCTTGTTGATGGATCACCCCAGATGTAGGACAGTGCTTCGAAGTTTGGATTCGCAGATAGGTCCACGGTCTCTAGACGGCACTCGATAGGCGATTCCCGATGTTGGCAAGGTAAGAGAATTAGCAGACGTATTTCCTGCTATCACTGTGGACGAAGGACATTGGTCCGACTAATTGTAGGAACCTCTCTAAGTGACAGACGTCCCGAGGCTATCAATTCTGCTACCGACAGGCGTGGCTAGTTTCTGCAAATTCGCGGTCAGGACGTTGTCTTTTTCCACTTGAAAAATCGCGAAAGAGTGACGTTAGAAGCTTACTCTCAGATCACAACAGCGTAGGCTTTGAGATCGGTCGTTATTGATATTCGAGGGACTGCAACCTGAGGAGACAGTAAAAGGAGCGATGGACACAACAGAAAGATGCAAGTAAAAAACAGCCGAGTAGTGACCGGGACTAGTTTTCGAAATGGGGCCTTTTATTCCACACCCCTCAATTGAGTATTTCACATCCCCTCTAGCTATTCCAGCCCATTACTACTTACTCTAGGTTGTTCCTATTATTTCTTACTCTTGCCGTCGTCCGTCATTATCACTATCGTCCGTCATTATCACTATCGTCCGTCATTATCACTATCGTCCGTCATTATCACTATCGTCCGTCATCGTCGTCGTCGTCGGTCGTCGTTGTCGTCGTCCGTCATCGTTATTGTCGTCGTCGTTACTGCTGCTTGTAGGGTGTGGGATATTTATCCGGGGGGTGTGGAATAATAGTCCCCTTCGAAGTATTTGCTGGACGGGACAGGGCATGGGCTTCTCTGCTGGTCGATTGGTCAAGAGCATGCTGACGATGGCCCTCGGTTGAAGCCCCATCTCATCGCATGTAGGCCTGCGGCAGTGCAGCGGTGCAGCGGTGCGGCGACGGCAGGGTGGAGCAGCGCATGGCGATGTCGTTACATATTAGCGCGTTGGGCGATGTCGGCGGCGCAAAGTGGAAAAACATGACGAACGCCTGCCAGTCATGAATGAAAAGAAGCGAAGAGCCAGACTATATGGCTTCAACAGCTTGCAAGTGGCAGAGGCCAATGAGACGAACGTGTTTATCAGGCCATGTTGCGATGGTATGAGTCTAAGGTAGTTAGCATAACTCCTGCAACAAACGAATCGAGACGCTCTCTTGGATAATTGAGCGATCCATGGATTACAATCACTAGCAATTGGCTACCTATCAAATAAGAAAGGAAGTTAACTCCTCAAAAAAACATACAGCTCCACTGGTTCGTTTCAAAGACATATTAGCAACGCTCAGGACTCTCAACTCATTATCCGAGGTATCCAGCCCAGAAGCACATGCGCAGATCCGGCGATCAGCAAAGCACTTCCCGCATGTGTTCAAAGATATCGGCCGGAGCTTCTTCTCTTATCCGCGCCGACTCGAGCAAGCCTGCAATCCTTCCGCGCCAAGATCACGTCGCATGCATCACCGGACATGGGTGTCTATCACAGTCAAAATACCACCTTCCATCTTGTCCCTCGTCGTCCGTCGCGCGGTTTCCTTGGAAAGAATGATGCCACTGCACCGCTGCGACTCTGGCGGCACGAGCGTGATACCATGAATCCTCGCAGCAACGCAAAATCCGACAGCGACTCCTCTTATCTTGCTCAATCTCTCTCGTCGGACTCGTATTGCCCCGCATCACAGGTCGCTTCGCACATCCGAGATGTCGACATTGGGAAATCCGGGTGGAGACGGTCGGCAGCCCGATAGTGATTGATGTAACCCCAGCATCCAAGACCACCACATGCAAGTCCGACCCTTGGCCAAGGTCTTTGGGAGGAGGTGGTGTAAGTCGATTGAGTCTGGTTGGTATAAAGAGAGGCCAGCATGCAGGTACCGCGCAATCTCAGGACCCTGATCTTCTCCCGCGATACAGGACTCTCAGGTCTTGGTGGACGAGTTGACTTGCAGTTTTGACTCAACATGGTTGCGTGGAAAGCTTCCCTCGTGGCCCTAGTCGGCGTCGCAACGCTCGTCTCGGCTTCCGCATCTAACTCCAAGAGAGATGAAGCCGCGCCCGTGATCGAGCAGACCACCGTCCCAGGCGCCTTCATCGTCGAACTCGCCGACGACCAGGTTCGTTCCCTCACATCCCAAACCCCTCAGCCTCACCTAACAACTCCCAGGACGCCAATGTCTTTGTCTCCTCCCTCTCCTCAGAAGCAGGCCTCTCCAAAGTCTCCCAACGCCTGGCCCTACACTCCAAAATCTTCAAAGGCGTCTCCATAACCGTCGCCGACGCCAACAACGAAACAGCCAGCAAAATCGCCTCCCTCTCCAAGGTCAAGAACCTCTGGCCAGTACCCTTGATCTCCGTGCCCAACCTCAACGTCAAGGTAACCGGCAGAAAGACAAGGCGCCAGACAAACTCGACAACGTCCTGGCCGCCGCACGTAATGACGCAGGTCGACAAGCTCCGCGCCCGCGGCTTCACCGGCGCCGGCCTGAAGATCGGGATCGTCGACACGGGGATCGATTACACCCACCCTGCGCTCGGCGGATGCTTCGGCCCGGGGTGTCTCGTGTCTTACGGGTACGACATCGTCGGCGACGCGTACGACGGTACCTCTGCGCCAGCCCCGGACGATGATCCGTTTGAAGATTGTCAAGGTCATGGGACGCATGTCGCGGGCATCATTGCTGGGGCGGAGAACCCGATGGGATTTACCGGGGCATCGCCTGGCGTAACGTTGGGTGCTTATCGCACTTTTGGGTGCAGCGGATTGACTACCGGCGACGCGCTGCTTGCGGGCGTGATCCGCGCCTTCGAGGATGGGTCGGATATCATCACCGGCTCCATTGGGGGACCGAGCGGGTGGGCGGGCGAGGCTTTTGCCGTCACTGTTTCTCGCATCGTGGATTCTGGCGTGCCTTGTACCTTCGCCGCTGGAAACGAAGTCGGCGGGACTGAAGGCTTGTTCGGGATCAGCTCTCCGAGCACGGGCGACGGGGTTATCTCCGTGTCGTCGTACCAGAACCAGGGGGCTGATAGTCCCGGGAGAGTCTCGGCGTTCACCAGCTGGGGTCCGACGTTCGAGTTGACCGTGGCCCCGAGCTTCGGAGCCCCAGGAGGTGGTATCCTGTCAACCTGGCCCGTTGCCCTTGGCGAGTACGCCGAGGCCTCAGGGACGTCTATGGCCACGCCCCTCGTCGCAAGCATCGTCGCCCTCATCATCCAGGTAAGTTCCTCGTCACAACCTCCTACCTCCCTCAACTAACATCAAAAGGCCCGCGGAACAAGAGACCCAGACCTAATCAAACGCCTCCTCGCCTCGACAGCAAAGCCAGGCTTCTCCCAAAACTACGGCGACCCCAACAACGACGCCGCCTTCGGCCCCGTCCCCCAGCAGGGCGCAGGCATGGTCCAGGCCTACGAGGCAGCCTACGCCACGTCCGTCCTCAGCGTCGCGGGGCTCTTGTTCAACGACACGGACAACCTCGTCTCCGAGGCGTCCTTCACGGTGACCAACGTCGGCGACGCGCCCGCAAGTTACGACGTCTCCCACGTCCCCGCGCTCACGGCGATAACGCTCTCCGACATCTACCGCAGCAGCTCGCCGGATCTGCACACAGTCTACGCGGAGCTGTCCTTCTCCCCTGACTCTTTCACGCTGGAGCCCAACGCCTCTGCTGAAGTCCGCGTGGCTGTCGTCCCGCCGAAGGGACTGGACGCCGCTTCGCTGCCGGTGTACTCCGGCTGGGTCGCGCTCAACAGCACCTCCGGGTCCGCGCTCTCGGTGCCGTACGTCGGCGTCGCGGGGTCGATGCGGAGCGCCACGGTCATGGCTTCGCAGCGCATGTGGCTCACGCGCAGCGACGACCTGCGCAACCCCGAGGTCGTGGCCAACACGACGTTCCAGTTGCCTGCGCCCGCGGAGCACGCCGACTGGGCGCAGCCGAAGCTGGAGACGTCAGATCTGGTGCTCCCCGTCGGAGCGCTGCCGGACCAGTTCGTGTGGCTCGTCATGGGCAGCGCCGAGGTGCGGATCGAGGTTGTCCCGGTGGAGGAGGGCGCCGGGGCTGTAGACGATGGGATCGGCGCCGTTACGCTGGGGAATATTGCCGGGTATCCTGTTACGTACCGCCGGCCTGTGGGGTGGACGAACCCGTGGGATGGTACCCTTGCGGACGGATCTCCGGTGCCTGCCGGGCGGTACAGTCTCAGCGTTTTCGCGTTGAAGATTGCGGCGGATAAGAGTGTTCCTGAAGGCTGGGATCGTTACGACTCTCCCGAGTTCGTTATCCGGTACGTGGATGCGTAGGATACTCCGCGCGTGACACGGGTTCCTCGAATGAGTTGGTCGTATTGAAACTATTGTACATACATCCCCAACGTCCCCTAGTTGGTTAAATCAGATGCCAGTCATAATGCTACTTCCTTCTATCGCTTCGCGGTCTTGTAGAACTGGTTCAGCTCAGTCTGCTCCATGCCAATTCCGTCGAGGACGATCTTCTGAACGTAGGCCGGGTCGAAGTTCTCGTTCAGGTACTGAATGACCATGGCGAAACCTGGTCGAGTGTGAGCTTTCCATAGCGCGGTTCGTCTGTAGGTTCAACTTACCAGCCCCCGCGCCGCCAGCGGTCCAGAGCTCGCCCTTGCCCTCGCCGTCATGATCCTTCTCGTCAACCACCCACCGCTGGTCAAGCCACTCAGTCTCCGGGTGCACCTTCTTCGCGAACTCCAAGAACTCGCGGTTGGTAGTGGCCTTCTTGCCTTTCAGCACGCCCGCGCTCGCCAGCCAGGGCGAGCCGATGCAGGTCGTCAGCCAGACGCGCGTCTTGGGCCAGGCCTCCTTCATGAAGCGGTCGGCCTGGGGCGGGCGGTGGCTGGGCAGCGGCCCGCCGATGAGCACAAGATCCAGATCGCGCGGGCAGTCGTCGTAGGTGACGTTGGGGAGGAAGCGCAGGCCGGGCGTCATCTCGGCGGGCTCGAGGGTGGTGGCGATGAAGTAGAAGGTGATGGCGGGCGCGAGGCCGTCGAACTGGTTGAACTCCGGGTCGAAGGACTGGACCTTTTGGTAGTACTCGAGGGAGAGGTTGCCGAGGAGGTCGATGCCCATGATGTCGCTCATCTGGACGGACTCGAGCATAACGCCGACGCGGAGGGTCTTCTTGTCGCCGAGACGAGTCATTTTGTTGGATTTGTGGGTTGTTGGGAAGGAAAGGGAGTTTGTTGGTGGTTAGGTTGTATTGAAGTTGTTTGGTAGTGAACTTGTTGCTGATTTTGGATGAGTTGGTTGGTGATTCGAGTTGTGCAATATCGGGAAGGAGAGGCGATGACCTTTATACTTTCGACTCAAGGAAAGAACAATGGCCAGTCTCCGCATTGACGGATCCGTCTCTGCGTCCAGCTGCCTCTTTGGAGTAAATGCGTTACTCAGCAACGCTCTGGTCCAATGTTCGTGAGTTACGCTGTATGCACCCAAGGTTACGTTCGTCTCCATTGCAGGCTCCATCCATCTGCCCATGCCATTAGATCCGATGCCCCCTATTGCCGGATCTTCACAGCGGGCCGAACGGCGACGGGAGGAATGGCGAAGAACAGCAGCGCCCCGCGTTTAGCGCCGGTCGGGGTAACAGTGCAGAGCCATTAGCGGAAGTCCTCACCCGCCGGCCCACGCTTAGTTCCGAGTGGATTCGGAAGTTATCGCGCCCCTCTGATGTCCGTTATTGTTCCGAGAGCGCCGAGGTTGGACGGAAGGTTTGTTTCGAAAGAACATTAGTGCTTGGCGCTTGGATGTTATACGTGCGGCCTTCCGCGTCTCAGCCACTCCCGAGGGAAAGCAAAAGCCACCCGGCACGGAGCTGTGGTCACGTCACCCGGCTCCGACTCCTCAGGTCCCCCGTGCCGGCGGTCTCGGGGCGTACAGCCATGTGATTGGCGACGTCCCCGCGGCCCCACATCGCCGTTTCGGGCCTCGCGTAGGCAGATCGCGGTACCTGTCGCGAGGTACCTCCTCCTATTATCATCACCGCAGCAAAAAGGTTGGAAATTTGATGCGCACCCGCGCAGTTGAGCAAAAAGCTTCGCCATCCCGAAACTAACAAAATCAAAATGTAACAGAGTCATCGCTTGGTGGATAATCAACGAGCCAAGTTCCCATCTCATCAAATCATCAAATGGAGCTCGAAATTTGACGTGCTGCGCCATGGTCACCAGAATGACGGCCCGTCACTTGCGCAGCAGCGGACTGGAAAAATAACAAGGTGCGTTTCGTTTTTGGTCAATCAAGATGCGCGGATGGGGGTCTTCGGTATTAGCTAGGGCCATTCGGTAGCGGCACAGCAACACTAACAATCCTGCCCTTCAACGGTTCTTAGCGTATCATAGTCCCCTTTCGCGTAGAAAAAAAAAGTTCCTGGGGCACGGAAAAAAAGAAGAAGAAAAGATACCGGCATTTCCCTATTCGGGCACATTCCTCGAGCTCCACGCTGTTTCAACCTTGTAGGGCTCTGCTCCTCGACCGAGGCATGATGACACCGCCGCGGGGTTGGAATGATACGACCATCCAAAGCCTTGAGTCATTCGGTCGACTTGCGGCACTAGCACCAGCACCAGCACTAGCACCAAACATTCAATGGAAAACAAACCAAATAAACAAAATCAAAAACTAAAACAAAACAAAATAGCAACAGGAAGTGATTCGCGGACCATTGCGTACCCTCGAAGCAGGCACTCATCGCAACGTGACCGCCCGGCCGGTGTTGCCTGATGGTGGGTGGGAACCCCCGCCGGCAAGGCTTCCCCCCAAGTTTCGGGCAGGCAAAGCAGGGCCGAGAGTAAGCGGTGGTCCTAGACTTGAGGCTCTGCTCGTGGAGGTCCTGATCGCGTCGTGACCTATCAACTCGTCCCTGATTTCCTGTTGCAACCATTTCATCACAAGAGTCGTCTTTTTCTCCCGCTCCTGCATGGCGTCGCGAGGCAACCATGAGCGGTCAACCTCACTAACACTTTTTTCCCACTCACACACCCTGCCAACGACCCCCCCTGTTGGTCCAAGTACCTACCAAAGGTAAGTAAGCACTACGACTCACAATCATGACTTGGCAGCCTGGTTTTTTCGGGGCGCCGTTCCAGACGGCCGGTTCCTGCACCCTTGGAAAATGCTCATATTTTACGTGAATTACCGGTACGGTACTTTTGCCGTGGGTGACTGGGGGTTAGAGTGAGACATACATACACGGTTAACGAGAAACGGAGAGATCGTGGGGGCCAATGCCGTATCCCAACCCCTAACCTACCTTACCCTGCCCACTCCATACTATGTACACCCAAGTACGCAAAACCCATCCCTCCCCAACACCATGTCCATGTCCATGCCTTGCCTCTCCCCACGCGGGTGCATTAGCCCGTGACAAACAACCAAAATGCCGGGGCTACCCTACGGCGGGGGGGGAGGGGATGCGGGATAACGTTCAATCTGACGTTTCTCAACTCCTCTCTGTATCTGCATCTTCGGGGTATCCGAGAAAGCCTGCCTCTGACACACTCCGGCTGTGTTTTGAACCGCAAACGCCTTACGGAAAACTAAACCCACCTCCGCGCCCCCCTCTTCGCCCTCAAGGGTGGTGGAACCCTGCGCAGGCAAAATATTGGAAATGCCCTCCCCGGGAGAGACTCGCAGATGCGCACAAAAGACTGTGGAAACGACCCCTCACTGGCCCGTTGGGTTACCGTACCCGCCCCATTTCGCGGGTTGACTCGACTGCCTTGGTCGCGGGTCACGGCCAAAAGGGGCGCGACCAGAGATTCACCGAAACACAAAGGGAACTGTGACATTTTTTACCCAAAGTGATGGCATTGCGCCGCATGGCAGGAAGGCAGTGTTCGGGAATATTTAAGACCTGAGACACGACGGCCTGAGACATTCATTCTCAGTCACTCAATTCAGACGACACATCAGACAGCAGTCAGTCATCCTCTCCAGGTTTTCATCTCAACCTGATATCTCCCAAGCTTCGGCACTTATATACAATACCCGCCTCCCCCATCGAAAGCTGGAAAGCATTGTCAAGTATCTTTAGACATTCATCCTCCTCCTCCTCCATCAAACCGTCACAATGCGGCTTTCTGTATCCCAGCGCTTCGACCAGTTCGGCTCCGTCTCGATCCACGAGATCCAGCGCGTCATCGAGCTGGACGCCGGCTCCGGACGCAGCACCGCGTCCAGCCTCACCGTCTCCAGGGACGACTTCCAGGACGTGGAGTCCCGCATGGCCATCATCATCCTCTGCATGAACGAGGAGTTCAAGACCATTGAGTCTGTCTTCTCTGGCGTCCCCCACGACTGCCTCATCATCCTCGTCTCCAACAGCTCCCGCGGCCGCTTCGACCGCTACGCCACCGAGGTCGAGATCCTTCGCAACTACTGCCGCGTCGCAGACCGTAACGCCATCGCGATACACCAAAAGGACCCTGGTGCCGCGAAGGCCTTCGCCGCCGCCGGTGCACCTGGACTCGTCGCCCCGGACGGCCTCGTCCACAACGGAAAGGGCGAGGGTATGCTCATGGGCATGGCCCTCGCCGCCATCGTCGGCCGTGAATACCTTGGCTTCGTCGACGCCGACAACTACATCCCCGGCTCCGTCCTTGAGTACTGCAAGTCCTACGCCGCCGGCCTGCACCTCGCCGAGTCCGAGGACGCCATGGTCCGCGTGTCCTGGAGCTCCAAGCCCAAAGCCCGCGGCGGCCGGCTCATGTTCGACCGCAAGGGCCGCAGCTCTCGTGTTGTCAACGAGTGGCTCAATGGCCTGCTGCAGCAGTTCTCCGGATACGGCACCGAGTCCATCACTACCGGCAACGCTGGCGAGCACGCCATGACCGTCTCACTCGCTAAGAAGCTACGCATGGCGAGCGGCTTTGCCGTCGAGCCCTATGAGTACCTCTTCCTGCTCGAGCGCATGGGTGACCAGGCGGAATGCGAGCCCGAGAAGCCGCACCACGACTCTGACCTGGACTCCGACCTTGACTCAGACCTCATCGCCGCAACGATAGCCCCCGAACCCAAGGACACCAGCCAGGTGCACATCTACCAGATTGAGACCCGGAACCCGCACCTGCACGACAACAAGGGTGACGAGCACGTCAGCGACATGCGCGCCCAGGCCCTCAACATGCTCTACCACTCGCCACTCGCCCCGCCGTCCATGAAGAAGTCTCTGCTTCAGTGGATGCAGGACGAGAAGGTCCTCGACGAGGGCGAGCTCCCGCCCAGAGAGCGTGTGTACCCCGCGCTCGAGGACCTCGACATGGACGCCCTCTGCGTCCACCTGAGCGAAGAGGCTCAGACTTTCAAGAAGATTTAAGGGGCCACAAGACACCCCCCAAAAAAATGGAGCAGTAGTCGCGATTTCTTTTCAGCACGGAGTTCGGATGGCTTCCTGGTCTTTCTCCTTTCTTATTTTCTTTTTCTTCTTCCATCTTCTCATTGCCCACAGAACGGCACCCATGTTGCCGGCATGAAGAGACGCTTTATAGATTTCCACTGGTGGAACAGGCTTTGCTCGGGCGACCGATATGTTCTTGATTTCTTAGGTTGGCCATCCTGCCTTCATAGTTAGACTCGACTCCTAGATGAATAAAGGTTCACTCCTCTTACCAGCTATTTCCGTCCGCTCTGGTGTTGTCGAAAGTGATGAGTGACAGAAAATTCAGAAGCATTATGGTGGGAAAAATGTGCAAAAGTGAAGTTGAAGATGGCGGTAGTCGTGCTTACATACCTTAGGACCCCGCGTAGATACCTACGTTGCCTTTATGCGAAGATTGTCAACGGCATATGTAATTGTCGAGTCATACGTAAATGAGGAAACGTAGAGTGGGATGCTCCTTCCCTCAGATAGTCCCAGAGATAGGTACTCTAGGAAAGAGCTAGCCTGCTCTTTCCCAGTCTTGTAGATGGAGTTACTTCTTGCCCGTTCCGTACCCTCTGTGGAATACGTCCTCTTCATGTTTTTGACCTCTTCTCTCCAGCCAACTGCATCTTCTTCGCAGTTGGTCAAAATCACCATTCCTTCGCCCCAATGTATCGCTAATATTCGTCCGCCATTTGTCGAAATAACCTGATCGGAAACACTGAAAGATCTTCGCCAGATACTCGTCTGCCATGGAGGAGCCTACGCCCAGGGAGTACGCCCTGTCGCGACGCCTATTCGTCGACCGAGACAAACACTTTCCAACGACAACAAATGCCATTTTGCAAAGCATGACCAAGTTGCCATACTTCTCTTCTGCCTCCGACGACGAATTTGCGGGCCTTCCCGAGTTCAAAGTCCCAGACCTTGTCTTCCCGCCAGAGACTGATGGTCTACGTGAGGGAAATCTCGACGAGCTGGCCACGAACGCAGTGGGCGTGGGTGAGAGCGACGACCTTCTGAAGCTTGCTTTAGAGGCAAGCGTGCCGCATAACCGTTTCTGCCACGCTGTCCGAAAGCTGGAGCTTCCGTCTCTCAGGAGTGACCCGAGACACGATCTCAAGGCCTTGAACAAGATCATTTCGGAAGCAAAGCATCACGACTTCTTCCGCCGCCCGAACACACTACCGCTGGACCCCGTTGATGACACTCTAGATGAGGGCCTTGCAATACCGCGGTCCGCAGTGCACTTCCATGATCAGCTTACTAGAGGCGCCGAGCCCGATGAGCTCGACTTCTCCGAAGAAGACTTGGCATACGTGGTCGAGTCTGTCTACCAAGACTGGACCGAGAAAGACCTGCAAGACTTGATCAGCCTGGAAGTAGACCCTCTTCGGGTAAGCCATACCTGTTGTTGCAGTTGCATGCTTCTGATATCTCTCTCAGCAGCGACTACAGTCCATGACTCCGCCACTCGTCGCTACTGCTTTCGAAACGTCCAGTTCTCCAGAGCCTTTCATTCCCGACGGGGATGTGTGCAAGATATATACCTTTTCTGATCCACCAAGCCTCCTCGACGCGGATTTGCAGGACGCCGGAAAGGCTTTAGAGGTTGATTCCTTCGAACAGAATTTCGTGGACGAATCGGCCATGTTCTTTGCCTCGACCCCGGAAGACGATTTTGAACTCCCAGCAACTAAGCAGCGCGTCGAAGATTTCAAGATGGAGTCTCCGGTACTGCACACGCTCGAAAAAAGCCCATCACCTGCCAACGAGGAAGCGTCCTGCAAGGAACTCATCAAAAGTGTCCCCGACCTGCTTCCAAGTCCAACCATCCGATTCGAAGACCGCGTCGAGGACGGCGACTCTGAGTTCTTAGAGCAATTCAATCTGCTCATCGAATCGGGAGCAGCGGACATGAACATGAGAGCAGAGCAGGAGCAGATTCAGGAAGCCGATGCAACGGCCAGAATGCAACCTCCGGTCATGGATTTCAGCGTGCCGGGCCCTGAATGGGCAATGTCAGCCAGTAATGCGCTCGAGATGTTCCAATGGATCCGTAAACAGTACGGCGACCAGTTCAAACCTCCACCTTGGCGCAGAAACCGAGTCGATGAATTGAAGCTCAAGTGGTCCTTACTTCCATTAGGGTTTCGAGACGTCGAAACCAGGGAGATTGTCGGTGACCTAAAATTACTCAGCCAACTTCTTCCCTTGAAAGCTGCCCCGACCATTACGAGCGCAGATTTCGTTCGCAAGAGGTGCGGACTCAAGATTTTCAATCACGATGACGATGATGAAATCCCAGTTCCAAAGGGTGACGACGCTCCTGCGCTGATCCTGTATGAACCTGCCGATAGCCTGCTAGAGTTGACGAGAAAACGCAAGCTGAGCCTTTTGATGGACGGCGAAAGCGTCGAGCCGTGCTCGCCAACCGTTGAACGCAAGTCTCGAACAAAGTCGAGAAAGCGGCGCGAGACAAGCGGCGGCGGCCTACTTCTGGGTGGCAACGAAAGTGACGGAGCCGGAAAGCTGCTGGACAACTACCTGAAGTTGCGACCCCCGAAGGAGTCGAAATGGTCGAGACACGGTGCTTTCCCCCCGACGCCAGAGAAGAGCGCCTCGTCCTCGAGCACCGCGGGAAGGTCGTCTCTGAAGCCACTCAAAGCACCGGCCCCCCAGCAGCAACTTCATGTTCGAAGTGCCATCGCCCCTTGCCCGGAATCTGCTCCCCTGGAAGGACAAGCGCAAATTGTCATATCTATTGGCATTCCCCGAAACATCCTGAGCGCCCTACAGAGAAACTTGCCGGACATCGATCTCGTGGACAGAGACTTCAACAGATACAACACCTGGGCGTGGTCACCGGGAAGCACAAAGCGAGTAGAAATCGCTTCCCCTCTGGCGTTCGAGGCCGACATCATCCCGTCGCCCAGGACTGGCATCATCGCCACCAAAATCGTCGAGGTTTGTCAGAAGCCTAAGCCAGACGCTACATGCAAGGTCTCTCCGATCCAAGAACGCATGACCAGAGTGGCGCCGCTTTACGAGCAACTCATTATCCTGGTCACGGAAGGCAACCCGACGGAGGAGTACATTGGGCCACTAAGCGCCGCCAGCCTCCAGGCCTACAACTCGTTCGTCGGTGCCGCGTCCGCCGTGGGAAGCACCACCGGTTGCTCCATCACCGTCATGTACGTAGGCGGCGGCAACAAGACCCTCGAGAAGTGGATATGTGCCCTCGTTTCGACGCACATACGCGAAAACCCACCCAAGACGCGAAACCTCCTCATAGAGGACGAGACCGAGTGGGAGCTGTTCCTTCGGCGAGCCGGGTTCAACATGTACGCCGCCCAGCTCGTCATCTCTGCTGTCAAGGGCATGTGCCACGGGGAGACTGGCGTCGCGCCGCTCGTGCGGTTTCTAGGAATGGCGCCGGCCGAGAGGGCAAGGGCTCTCGCGGGGTTTCTGGGCGCTGGACGAGCACCTGGAGAAGGCGTGGTGGGCAGAGTCAGTGCACGTCTGGGCTAGGGCTGCAGGTTCGTTCGGCAAGCCGGCAAACACCAACCTGTGGCCGCCGCGGCATCTTGCTCGTTCGGACGGTTTTGAGTCGCGTTGGTGGCTGTGGTCTGTTCCCACGGCACGTGTGCCTGCGTGTCGCATGGAGACGCCGACAGGAGCTGGTGGCTCGGGCTCCTGGATCCTGTCGGGGCTCTTCTCCTTTCCTTCTAACCACTTTCCTTTTGTGATTTAGACCAGCCTCGGCGATTTAGGCTTTGAGGCTCAGCGCCGATCGGGGAGTGTCGCGGAGTTTGTGCACGTGTGCGAGATCGGTCGATATCTCTTGTCACTTTTTTGTAACGCCAAGCACGTTTCTAGGTGCAGATGCAGGTGCAGGTACAGTCTAATATAAGGTCGCCGAGGAAGAGAAGAAAGATTAAAAAACATGTAGAAATAAAGAAAATCATCCCAAGATGCAAAGTTGTTTCCACACCATCCCTAGCCACCAACACCAACAGGCGGTCCACGCCCTGGCTCCGGCCAGCCTCGGCCCTCGGTGGTATGCTAAAGACCGCTTTTTCTCTCCTCTCCCCCCTCTCGTCCCTCTCTTCTATGCATGATGAGACGCCCCTAAACGCCAGGTGGTCTTTGGGCTTTTGCAGGTAAATATGATACAGAATAAGCAGATGGGGAAGAAAGAAGGATAGATGAAACATTATATACGTGTATTCTCTCGGCGAGCCATGCTTTTCCCTCCACACTCGTCCCGTCTATTGGGTGTTGGGCGGGATCTTGTCGCCCTTGTCCAGGGCGGAGAACGCCGCGGGGGACTTGAGCAGACCGTTCATGAACTTGGTGAGCTCCTCCTGGTCGGGCGGCTGGTAGTCGCGTCCCTTGAAGGGCGGCAGCACCTTAGTGCACTCAGTGAGGTCGTTCATGTTCGGGACGCCCAGCATGGACATGCGCACGTACTCGGTGGCATAGGCCTGGTACAGAGTCAGTCGCAAAAAACGCGTTGCGGGCTCAGGGGGTCGGAGCTTACCTGGTTCCACGCTGCCTGGCCTCGGAAGCCGGCGCTGAATGCCGTCCACACGTCGTTGGTCTCGGGATCCTGGGAGACGCTCACGTCGCTGGGAATCTTGAAGACGGCAGGCGGCGTCCTGGGGCTCAGAGTCTGGCCGTAAAAGGCAACGTCCCAGACGCCAGGTGTGGTATCCTGGGGCGCACCAGCCTTACTCTCATCGATGAAGCGCTGCTGGCTGGTGGTGTGGGCGCCGAGGAGAGCGACCAAGCCAGCCGGGGTGAAGGACTTCTCCGCGAACATCTTAAACAGGGCGTCGGACTTCTGGAAGGGCGAGGGAAGCAGGTTCTGCGGCGAGGCCTTGGTCGTGTCCTTGCGGCCGACGAAAGTACGGACGCGAGGGCCCAGGGGACAAGAGACAGTTGCGACGTTGGCGCCAAACTGGATCATGTCGGCCATGGTGACGCCGTACTTCTTGTACTTGTTGAACCAGCCTTCCATCGTGTCGCAAATCTCTTCAAGGCCCTTGTTGTCAGAGCGCGTCTTGCACTCGTTGGCGAGGATCAGGGAGCCGTCGGCGCCGGTGCCGCCTGAAGTCTTGGACCAGGAGGCGGCATCGTGGAAGCCGAGACGGACGGCACCGCGGGCGACGCTGTTGCAGCGGCCGGCGTTGCCCACCATCTGCGAGGCCATGTCGTCTGCGATGAACTTCCAGACGCAGCACTTGTCCGCCTTGCACTCGGGCGAGCCCTTGGGGCCCGGCGCTTCGTAAGTGGATTCCTCATCTGAGCCGCTCGCATCTACGGTCAGGATTGCCTTGATGGCCTGGCCGGTCTCGGTGAGCATGTCGTCCGGGAGACGCGCGAGATCTCCAATGAGCTCGGTGGAGGGGCCGCCACCACCGAGCTGACGGGCTTGGATGCGAGCCTCGGCGATGATCTTGTCCATGTCCATACCAGGGTAAGCCAAGGCGACACCAGCCGCGAGGGCCGTCATAAGAGATGCAGTTTTCATGGTCTGTGAGAGAAAATACGCGATCAAGAACAATAGCAAGAAACGTGCTAGACCAAAAACCGTAACGAATCGAACCCCGCCCGAAGGTCAGGAGTGCAGACAGTAGAAGCGAAGGATGTCGGAGCTGAAAGCGAGAGATGGGGTGCTGGAGTCGTCAGCATTGCAGTGGAGGCCGGCATCGTCAGTTATATTTATGGGAGGTGAGCCTGTAAGACTGTCAGAGATCCTTCGATGAGGCTTCTTCCTTTAGCTTCCGGCTCATGGAATGCCGGCCGCTTGGATAGCAACAATCTCAAGTTTGAGTCCTGACGTGGGGAGCTGCAGGCGAAGGGGCTGCAATGTCGAGTCGCCAAAGTCCGTCCATGTATCACATCGCCGAGACGTGCGTTGAGTTGAGGATCAAAGCAATCCCTCGTTTTGCGACACCAACGGCCGTCTTCGCTCTCGGCCATGGGAATAATCGAGGGCAGGCAAGTCCATGAGACTAGGGGGAAATGCAAATCCCTCATCGACAACAATAGAGTCCATTTTTTGCGGCCTATTGCGCTGCCCGAGTTGTCTGCATATAGTGGCAAACAGGACATGGGATTCTCAAACGGGCGAGTTGAATCCCACGACCAACAGGATTCAAATTCCATCCTTCTCAGCCATGGGCACAGCCGACTCGGCAACCAACCTGCACGGCCACGAATAACATGGGGTTGGTGCAATACGTCCAACGGGGAGCTTCCGACCGACCAGGCGGCAGCGGGCCAGGTTTGGTCAGCGGGATGGTGTCGCTCATCCGAATTCCCGCGTCCCCGGCGAAGATCACTGCATGGGAGTGCTAGTCAGGAACGAACGTCCAGATTCGGAAATAGTCTGATCGGTCAAGGAACACTTGGTCAGGGAACACTTGGCCGCGGCGTTGTCCAGAGGTCGATAGACGCACTGGCGACGGTGTTTGAAGAGTATCGTGAGAGTCCGTGTCAGGGGTTCCTCAGAACTACCTAGACCTTGCTCGGAGTAGAACAGGAGGAAACATTCATCTTGGCCGAGGTCATGGCCGTCCAGTCTCAGTTGTTCTGCCGGCCGGCCGGTGATGACGACACCAGTGGCAGACTAGGACAAGAGCTGGGCCGATGTTCTCCTTTCGGCTGAATGAAAGATGCATGTCCAGGAATACGATGGCATGTGAGTCGTATGTTCGGCTTTCGCATGCATCACATCGCGAAGTTGGCAAGATGAGATCGGGTATGCAAGGCAGAAGCAGCCTCTCTGAGAATCGCAGCAGGCTGTTGAGTGGGTAAACCTGCGAGCCGTATCTCGGACCCCTCCGCCCACGACACGGCCTGAGCCAGTTTCGACTTCCTCAACTCCCCTAGTCATCGACTTCGTCTGATGCACCGGACAGCATGCTATCCGTGTGGCTGCGCAGTCTGGAGAAGCGGGAGAAGCTCGGATGAGCTGACGACAGCCTCTACCTCGATGGGCGATTGGTGTATTGAACTTGCGGGCCGCCATGTTAGTTGCTTAACCGAGACTCAGGATCCTCACAGGTGACCTTTAAGCTCGCATTCGGCCTAAAAACGCGTGCAGTTTGCCATGCGGGCAAGCCGCGGTTGTGAGCTATTCGTGGATCTTGGCTACAAGCAGCACGGAACCTTCTTCCTCTGTATGCTAGATCCCGCAAGCTCGGTCGAGTGAGCCGAAGGCGCACTAGTCGCCTGTTATCATCTCGTGCAACCAAGGGTTCAAAGGGTATCAATAAAGTAGTGGATCGACCTTGCTCATCTTCTAAATTCAACTCGGTGCCGGTGCGGATGCTGGCGGGACGTCGTCTGGGCTCGAACCCAACGTCCAGACTTTAATGGAAGACTCTAGGGTGATGCGAGTCGATGACAAGCAAGGCCGGCCGATGTCGTCGGTAGCTCCGAGTTCGATGTCTAGATCGCCGTCTGCATGTGTGGTCCAACCACCGGAACAGGTAGCCATCACCGATCCGGTAGGGTGGACTCCTACGCTGCCGATGGGCGATTGATGGGCTGCCCAGTCCCATGACTTTTCAAGGACGCCTTCTCTAGCACCCACGTCTTCGTACACGAGGACGTCCCCATTCTGCGTGCCGGCCCAAAGCTCGAAGCCTCGGGCTCCGGGAAAGACGTCGCAGGTCAGCCGTTGCTGCGAGGTGGCGGCGCGGCCAACAAGCAGGTTCAGTGGCTGGCCGGTTCCCCGCACGTCGTACACCAGAATGGCGCTGGATTGGCGCTCGTTGATGGCCAGGTAGCGTCCGCAGGGGCTCCAAATTGTCTGAACGATGCCGTTGCCTCCAGCGTCTTGGCCGAAATGGGCCTCGTCCACCCCCTTGATGCTCCAATTCGCGACAGGCTTGTTCGTCCGCGTCACATCATAAAGACCCATCCAACGAGTCCACGTGCCGGCTGCGATGATGGCAGCGCCAGACTCGTCGGGGTACTGGCTCGATAATGCGGATACCATGCCTTTCATGCCCACACCGCCGCCCTTGAGAAGATGGCGCTTGGAAGGAATGGTGGGGATGGTGAGGGTTGGGCCATCGGAGCCCGTCCGGGATACGTCAAAGTAGTCGAGACGATTGGCAGAACCGACGAGGAAGTGCGTCCCGGGCCAGGACCACAGGAGAGACTCGGCGCAGATGTACTCCTCCGTCTCGCGTCGAATGAGCTTATAGGTAGACAGCGGAGGGGCGGATTCAGAGTTGGGAAAGAGGTGGCGGAGCTGGATGGGAAGGTCCTTGCAGGGAATCAAGGCCAGTTGAGACTGCGGCTCCGACAGCGAAAAGTACGGCGCGATAGCCGCCGCATAGAAGGGTTCCGGAAGCCGCAGCTGCCCTTGCGGCATCAGACTTCGAGGCCTGCCGGCCGGGTCGAGCAGGTCCTCGGGCAAAACGTACGCCGATATCCGGTTGTCTGAGGTCGACGCAACCAGAGTGGTACCGTCGACAGTCCACTGAACTCCGCGGAAGAAGTTCGTCGGTCTCTCAGGCTTGGTGCTCGTACCGTTGACAGTGTCGGCGGCGGCGGCGGCGGCGGCTAGCTCGGTAGTAGCAACGAGATCCATTGAAGGAGCAGGAGGTTCATCGGCGGGACCGGGTGATTGGCCCATGGATACGGGATCAATACCCTGATTTTCGGTGGAATGCATCATTGTTGGTGCCCAGAAATGAGGCAGATTGCGCTAACATTACTGGGCTGGGCGTGATTGGCGATGGTAAGTGAGGCAGGTATTGTGCTTGTGCGTTGGAAACCAAGAAGGGAATGCAGCGCCGAGATGACACAGGTGGTCCTGTATCTTTGCAGGTGTTTGCGGCCGTAAGACTGAGAATCTGCAAGATGTTTGGTGATGACGGAAAGTGTGTCGTGGAGATGCAACGTCTGCCTCGGACACTGGAGGAGAGACCGTAAGGGTGTCGAGAAGAAAGACACACTGAAAACTGCAGGCGCATCTCTGGGGGTGGAGACGATCTCGGTGAAGGACCCAGTTGCCATGCTCACCGCTCGCTGATTTGCTCACCGCCGCTCTCACCGATTTGACCGGGCGTTTGGGTGGGGCAGGAAGGCTCCACCTCCAGGCAGCTGCACCGAGGCCCAGCGCTCTTGCTGATCAGAGTCCAATTGCCCACCTACTATGTATGTTCCTACAGGTTCCCAGGTACAGATCAATGCCTCTCTAGGCCTGGTGAGTTACAGGTAGCCAGGTACCTATGCTCGAGTTTCAGGCTCCGATCCAGGTACTTGCCCTTCCGGGTAGGTACCTAGGCGCACAGCATGTTGAGCGCCGCCAGCGAGCTTCAGTAGCCTGTAGGTAGACTGCACAGTGCAGACAGCGACGTCATGGGTGCCGCCAGCGACGCATGTTCCTGGTCTTAGCGCTCATTGGCGAGGGACCTGCCGCCTCCGACGCCAATAGAGGGAAGGTGCCCACTGCCTATATGCCCCGGGCCGCCCCTGTGCCTGTGCCTGTTGACTCCGGGCGGGCAGCTGCGACCATCACCCCCAGAAGTTGCAACACCTCCAGCTCCAGAGTCGCATCCAATCTCCAACCCCGCTGTATCCGGACTTAATTCCTCCCCAACTGATCACGACACGGCACGTACCTCACGCATCATTTGCTCAGCTTTCCACGACTGATCTGCCTCGTCTCGGAATGGCTTTCTTGAGATAAGAGGGTATCTCTTCAGTTAAATCAGCGTATCTTTTGACACGGCCTGCGCGGTCCCTGCCTCGGACTCCCGACGACACCAACGAACCGTCCCGTCTCTCGACCTCTCTCCTCTCTTATTTCGGCTTCCAACCCCAGTCTTAATCACCGAACGGCCGACCGACCGATACGAAACGAAACGAAGCGAGGCGGCAGATTATCTCGTGACCGCGGGCGGTGATTACAGTCCGCCGACGATTACGCAATGCGTAGCTAGCCCTGGTGTCTTCCGTACATCTTGTCGCTCTGCCTCGCGCCTGTGGCCTCGGAACCCCGTCATCTCAGCTTCGCGGCGCGACGGAACACCCTGCCCACGGCGATACCGGCCGACCACGCATCGACTGCCTCGGCTGCCAGTCTCTGCCCTCCGTACCGAACCCTCTAGGTATCGTGAGGTATCACTCCGAACCGCACTCGCCTAGCCTGCCGGCACCAGCCAAGAATGGTTGCTACCGTCTTTGACGACCGCTGCGAGGAGCTGCGTGCTCCTGGCTTCCTCAATCTGACAGTCTCGATGTAAGCTCGGTGCCGTCTGCCGCCTGTAAAGGTTTCACCACAGCTAATGTTCTCCGTTCTAGCATCATTCTCATCGGCATGCTCGTCTCCTACCTGCCCCAACACTATCGCATCATCTCGAGGGGCACCTCCGAGGGCATCTCGCCGTGGTTTGTCCTTCTCGGAACAACCTCTGCCACCGCCGGCTTCGCCAACATCCTGACTGTTCCGCCGTCGAGACGCGACATACAATGCTGCAGCGAGGTCGGCACGTTCGAGTGCATTGCCGGGCTGCTGGGAATCGCCCAGCTCGGCGTGCAGTGGATATCTTTCGCTCTCATGTACGCCCCAACCTACCTAACTCAAAAACCTTGTTGTGTATTGACCTTGTCTGTTTGGCAGTCTGGTTCTGTTCCTCGTCTTCTTCCGCTACAACGATGCGACCGTCCCAGATGAAGACCTTGCCGACGCCCCGCCCACCAAGACCACCGCCGTCACGGTCGGCTCGCTGTGTCTCCTGCACGGCCTTCTGGTCATCATCCTGACGGGCGTCTTCAGCATCGCGCTCCACGACCAGCTCGACCTGTGGGCCAACTTCCTGGGCGTTATGGCTGCAGGCCTCGCCGCTGTGCAGTACATTCCGCAAATCTGGACGACCTACCACATTAAGCACGTCGGCAGCTTGAGCATCCCGATGATGTGCATCCAGACCCCGGGCGGCTACCTCTTCGCCGGCAGCCTGTTCGCCCGGCTCGGCTGGGAGGGCTGGAGCACGTGGGGCATCTTCCTCCTGACGGCCACTATGCAGGGCGTGCTCCTGTGCATGGCCGTCTACTACGAGTTCCAGGAACACCACGCAGAGCCGCAGTCCCCGGGAGGCACGTACGTCGACGAGCCCAGGCGGCCGAACCCCACCAGGACGTACTCGGAGGGCTGGGAGCAGGGCCTGCCCGGTCCGTACACGGCCCATCCCGAAAGGTACGCAGATACCGAGGAGGAGCTGGAGCGTCTCCGCGACAGGGAAGAGCGCCAGGTCGCGAGGGAGACGAGGCCTCTCCTGCGTCCGGGCGGCATCGGCGACCCTCACAAGAACTACAACACGCACGATGACTGAGTAGGCGGCGGGGTGCCGAGCTGGCTTTTGCTTTTTTTCGTCTTTCGAGCCTTGACCCTTTCTCCCCCTTTCTCATCTCTGCAGAATGTATTAGTATTGCATCACAGCAGCATTTAACGAAGTTTATTGCACATGGACCTTTGCGTCTTCTGGACGGCAGCCGGTGACAGGCCTGACGGATAACCGCGCAAATGACACTTCCAAGACAGATGACACCTGTTGAAATCGGTTGCGAACTTTCTTCCATCCCTCAGCAGAATCTTTGACGTAGGTATTTCAGAGTAATCCGAGCGTGTGTTGGAGGTAACTCTGCTGATGAGGTGCTGGAGGGGGTCAATGTCGACGAACGCCGACGATCCCCGAGCGCGTCGCCAGGCCGGACACCGCGACGATGGGATGAGGCCCGTGCCGCGAGTCGGCAGCCCAGCCTCGACCGAACGAGGAGGCCCGTGGATGTTGTTTTTTCTTGTCTCTTTGGCGGTTTGTTTTCTCCCCGTTGCCGATTGTGTTGGTGTGCTCTTGAGTATTTACGGCTCTTCCGACGCCGACTCTGCACACGGAAAGGTTCATCTCCGGTTGCAATTCCGGAGTTAGTCGTTTTGTAAGTATTCAGCCAGGAGATACGCGGACAGAGACGCCAGACGGGGACGGCGCATACTTTATCTCGAAGCATCCGTTGGAAGCAAGCTTTCAACCTTTTCGCGTCATCGGCGCCTCACAGAAACGATCAGATTCATTAGGGACTATTATTGCAATTCGGCGATGGGCCGTAGGCTGAAGAGCAATCTGAAATCCAGCCGAAGGGGTGTTTATATATGCTTTTTAGAGAGAGCGTAATACTCGCCGGCGTATTCGTGATCCGTCTCGTTGCGTATTTAAGAGCTTGAACGGGACGTTGTGATTACACCTTAACACAGAAGACCAGTAAGATTAGCCTCTTTGGCGGCTTCGACGATCGTATGCGACCTTTTTGTAGGTGGTATACCCTCTGCCTTCTTTCGCGCGCCAGTCTCGGTTCCATTCTGTCTCATTGCAGGAGACTTTCCCCCGTCTCCGTCCGTCGTCTCTGTCTCGCTCGTATCGTCGCAAGAACACCGCTAAGATTTAGCCTCTTCTTCTCATTCACCAAATGGCACTGGGAACTGGAGCAGTAGGGAGGCCAGCTGTGAGCTTGTAGTTGCCGTGTTGTCTATGCTAGGACAGGGTCACGACGCTGCGGTTGGCGTACTACGCCCAGGCGATCGGTCCTCGAAGGCGCCGCCGCAGAAGGGCTTCTTTTATACAGTCCTCGGGACCGTGGGTTAGAATAGAGGGAATAGCTAGCGTTCGTCCAGTCCAGGGCGGAGATGGTGTCCCAAGACGACAGTATAAAACTCAAGCCACCATCCTAAAGACGACAGCAGATGTGCTTGCCTCGAAGCATCGTGCAGGGAGGCAGGAACCATTCGTTGCCCGGGAAGTCAACCAAGATCTTTATGTTACAGACTAAAACCTCCCAGCCCGCAGGAACTCGACGAGCGAGACAAGTTCTGCCTTTCCCCCGTCATCACCGCCGTCCACGTATCCTCACAAGTAATACACGAGAGTTTTGCCATCGCAGCCTTCGTCACTCTTACACAACCCGCGCGCCGGCACGATTCCACCAACCAGGCCTTGCCACCATCGGAACAAGCTATCATGTTCCCCAGTCACGTTACGTTCAGCAAACGACGGGTAGTCTAACTAGGTAGGGCACCAGCAGCCGCACTTATATATCGCCACACTTCGTAGTAGCGTCCAAGATGACGGTATAAAGTCGTCGAGAGCACCCAGTTACAATCCTAAATGACGACGATAGATGCGTCTTGGTAAAGAACACTGGCTTATTAAGCCTCAGCGGGGGTGGGGCCGGAAGTTCATTACCCGGGAAGGCAACCGAGATCTTTCACGTCGCAAACCGCAACCTCCGCGGGAACTCGGCGATCGAGTAGAGGGATCGACTGTCCCCCGTCATCTTCGCCGTCCACGTATCCTATAGCGTAATACGCAAAGACCGGCATGGCGCCTGACCTAGGTAGAAATACGGCGATCGCAGTTATACCTCGCTACGTGATGCAAGTAACCGTAAGTACGAACAGGAGGTCAACGCACTGGCCGGCCAAGACCGCAGCCGCATGGTTTGCCGGTTAGCAACAGCGAGAAGACATCCGGGATGCGGAGCTCGTGGATCACAAACGGAGGAGGCGTTATATACCGCAATGGAGTAGGCGAGAGAGGATTACCGGTCACTAGCACCACAGGAAGCGATGCCTCATCCACGCTCCCCCAAAGCTCACCATCGATCCGGGGATGCGAAAGCCCTCATGTGCAGTGGAAAGAGTGGTAAAACTTGGCCCTCAGCGCTTGCAACGTCGCGATGCCATTAGATTTCGGTAACCCGACGCGACAAACACTCACTACCTTCTAACACGAAAAGCCAACACATGTACTGCGTATGCAATGTCATTTAGGACTAACCCTCTCGGGTCGAGATTCAAGCGACACAACCGTCTACTGCGGAGATGCCAACAGGAGCAAAAGATCAATCATGATGAGGAACCATAGACATGATGAGAAACCATAGAAAACAAAGAGGGAGAGAAGTGAAAAGGGGAAATGCCTCGGGAGCGGGAGCACGCTCAGCACATCTCCCACAGCGGACGCGGCAGGGCCGTGTGCTTCCTCGGCGCCGACCGCTTGCTCGGCTCCTTGACGGTGACGTAGACGACCCGGCGCTCCGGGTTACCCGTCGTCACGGAGCGGGACTCGAGGCCGTAGTAGTCCGAAATAGAGTGCGTCAGCCATCGCCTGCGCGCAAGAAGTTAGCAAGCCAGGAAACAACTCTGAGAAGGGCGACGCACTTGAAGGAGGCGCTCTCGTCGTCGCCCAGCTGGTCAAACACCATGCCCGTGTCGACCTTCTCGCTCCCGACCTCGCGGCGGGCCTTCTTCCAGCCCCTCCCCGCGGCGCTCATGCCCTTGCGGCCGACGAAGACGATCTCCTCGTCCTCGCTGGTGCCCTCGGCGTCGCTGTCCTCGTTGTGCTCCTTGAGGAAGCTGCGGACGGGCTCCTCGAGGACGCGGACCCACCCCTTGATGGCGGGGGTGCGCTTGGCGGTGTCGCGCAGGTCGCGGGGCACCTCGCCGACGCCGAGGCCCGTGGCGGAGCCGTTCTTGCGCTGCTGCTTCTTGCGCTGGGCCTGCAGCTTCGCCGTCTTGTCCTCGATGCTCTGGCGGAGGCCCGTGTCCCAGAACTGGGCGATGTGGTAGGGGACGACCTGGACGGGGTAGGTCGGGTGGACCTCCCAGTCGTCCGGCATGGGGGGCTGGACGTTCGGGACGCCGACGAGACGGTCTGTTTCGCGGAGGGAATAGGTTAGCAACGGGAGGCCTTTAACGGACAGCAATGCCGGCGGACGGCAGCGGGGTTGGAACGGGTGGGATGGGACGAGAGGATAACGGACCATTCTCCCATCGCCTGCGCTGCCTGCTCCCCTCGTTTCCCTTTAGCAAGGCCTCCCTCTTCTTCTGGCTGTCTCTTCGGCTCAGCGGTCGCCGGATGGGGGGGTTCTGCGCGGGTTGCGCGTCGGGGGCGATGGTGACGGAGGTGGTCGTGACCTGCGCGTCGATGTTGATGGCGAGAGGCGTCCCGGTTCCGCGGGCCTTCGGACTGATACTAAGAGCTTCGAGGGCCTGGAGGGACCACGACTCGATGTCCACCGGGGTCGCGACGGTCTGAGGGGGGTTGAGGGCGGCTAGGGGCGGCGTCTGCGCGAGGGTCGGAACGGACGGATCCGCCGCGGCGGGGGTGGCAGTGGAAGCCTCGAGGTTCTCGGGAGGAGGGACGGCGCCGTAGATAGCCATGCTGGGCAGTATAGGTATAGTATTCGAACGGGGTAGAGCGATGGGATCGTCGGATCGAGTCGCGATGGTGAAGATGGGGACGCGAGGTAGGGTTCAGGGCTTCCGATAAGGGCGATAAGCGGCGGCGATCGCGGGGTGGAGGTGCTGCTGATAAGGGGGTAGCGGCGCGAGGACGCGTTGTCGGGGGTTCGCAGTCTAGTCTAGGTAAGTGATGGTGTGTAGGTATGTTACGGCGTCTAATGTATGCGAGATGGTGAAAGAGTTGAAGTCTATAGATGAAGATGAAGCGAGGCAAGGTGCAGGTGGAATAGGGAAGGAGAAGGGACGGATCCGGGGATCGCAGCGTCCGCTGTTAGCTCCGGCGGAACCCATGGATCTGGACCATGACACATTCGACTCTGGAGCTTCGGCCAATCAGAACGCGAGCGCAAACCACGTCTCTAGGGCCCTCGGCAGGTGATTCACGCGCCGAGTCACTCAGTGTCGCCAATGCTTGCACAGTAAAGGTAGGGAGTACCTCAGGTGGTCACCTGGCACAGCCACAGCATTTAGTACTCAGTACCTAGTACCTAGGAAAGGCACTAAGTCACCCTGAATCATCTCGAGTCATCCATCATCCCACCCAAACTCAAGAGCCCGGGGACTCTCATTCCAAAGTGTGACCCCTGGATTGAGTATCCCCCAACCCCTCAATATGATGATGATGGGTGTGGAATAGGAGCCTCCATTCAAAACAAAAGGAACACAATCGGCTGCCGCTACTCAATCCGTATGCGCTTCAAACAGTCCAAGCTTGCCTTCCAGCGTTGATCGTCCATGAGCCCATGGACAAACGCATCGCTCACCTCACGGAATGCCTCTTCCGGCTCTGCGCGCGTCTTCTCCAATGACCGCAGAACGGTCGGCACCGTCGTCCCAGGCAGGAGAAACAGCTTATCGCCAACCACCACGTTCTGGTTCCCGCAGCCAAGGTACCCCTTCCTTGTCACGAACAGCCGGCATCCGTCCATCATCCTCTTGATGTGTTTCTTTACCCTTTCCCACTGAATCTGATAGATTGGCCCAGCACCTGAGTTCGGCGACATATCGGCCGGCAACGGGGCTTGCCGCTCTTTGCAGAATTCGCGGCTTCGCAGATAGGTGCCATCGAGTTTGGAAACCTCTCTAACCTCGAGATTCCGATAATGGCCCGAGAGAAGCAGCAATTGATTCATCCCCCGCCTCGTGAGCATTTCTTCGGCGAAGTACGACCTCCCCCAATCGTAGTCGAGACACAGAGTCCTCAGCCACACCTCCCCCCAAAGCCAGCCCTCGGGATAGGGACTCGTTGGGCTTTCCGGGCACCTCAAAGATGCCGCCGGGCCTTCGAGGCCGTCTTCGGATTCTGCAGCTGGCTCTCCGGTCAAGAAAAGGTCGGGCAGCACGCGTGTTACTGCGTCTACCTCTTCCCCGTCGACGTAGAGACCACCGTCTATGACGGCGGGTTTAACCTGGGAAAGAGCGTCCCTGGCGAAGTATATCACGTTGAGGAGAAACTGACGCCGCATCTCGAACCATGCCCGTCTCTTCGCATCCACCTGGAACGCGGTCTAGTCGACGACCCAGCTCGGTGTGTCTGGGTACTGAGCCTTGACTGCGGAAAAGGAAAGAGAGAAGAGCTTGCCGCCTTGCAGGACGCTCTCCGCGCAGACCTGGGTAAATGCCGATTCAGGGTCGCCGCTGTAGTCCGGCCTCAGAAACGAGCGCCCAATGCCGAGGAGCGAGTACACCTGGTCGTGGTCGACCGACGCGTCGCGGTGCAGCATCTGGAGTCTTATGTCGATGGCTGGCGGGCCCACGCGCGACAAGATTGGGTGTCTCTGATGAAAGAAATTTCATTCTTTCGGCGTTTGGCCAGCCTCAAGAGCTCGCGGTTTTCGTGCCTGCCCCGCCGTCCCATTCCAACACCCTGGTGGACATCAAGAAGCCGAACACCATCTTAAACATTTTCAGGGGCATCGAGATGGGCCCGAAGAAGAACTGGACTCGCACCGGAAGGGCCAACTCCTGGACTACCCAGAGGCGCCGGAACCAGGCGTCGCCGGTCAGAACGGAGAGCAGCTCGCGAGTCCGCGACCAGTATCCTCTCCAGTCTCTCGAGACGCGCTCGGGAGGGACGAACAGGTTGTGGGGCACCATCTTCCACGACGCGTCCAAGTGCCGGTCCTCCTCCCAGGCCAGCAGAAGCTGCCGAAGAAACCAGGCAAAGTGAAAAACTGCGTCCGCCAGTCTAAGGTTCTGCAATCCCCTGACCCTGTCTTCCACTATGCAGATGCCAGGTATTTTGTCAATGCCTATCCGCTCGCCCAATTCAATACTGATGTCCTGGTTGAAATCCTCGACGCCGAAGGAGTCCAGGTACCGGAGCCACGATGGGCCCGAGTAGTCGCTGCCATCACCAGTGAAGGACCAACAATCGGGTATGGCCGTGCCGAAGCGCGCTTCGAAGTCGCCCAGCCAGACCAGCCCTTCACCGCACTTGCGGTAGATGTCCCCCATCATGCCGACCTGCTGGCTGCGCTCCTCGGAGCTGGACTGGTCGATACATAACGCATCGATCCACATGACCAGCGCTTTCTCTCGCGCATGGGCGCATAGTAGCCTGAGAGCGAGAAACAGGTTTGGCGTCACGGGTATGGCGTGTCCGTTGACCCAGACATGCTGCTCGGCGTCGGGATCGAGCTGGCCCCAGACGTATGAAAGTGCTGAGAATCCGTCTCGGGCGGCCCTTCTTAGGCTGGCCACGTGGAGCTTAGTGCGAATATCCTCGTTCCATTGGCCTGGCTCGACCTTCAGGAGGCGTATGAGTTTCCTGGACCCGTCTAGTGGCAGGGTCTGATGAAGCGCAGAGAGCGTGGCCATGTTGCAAAAGGCTGGGTGAAGTCGGCCGCAGTCTGATCATGCAGGGACGTTTGACGAAACCCAGCCTGTCAGCCAACCCGAGCCGGATAAAACGATAAGGGTTCTTGTTGGTGAATTGTCAAGCAGCTTACCTACCTAGGTAGCTAGTCCGAGGTATCTACTCCATGATGTATGGATTGCGAAGATATTTGTATTGGGTACCCAGAAGAAGGTTGTTGTTCTATATCGTAGGGACGCTTGGTAAAGTATAGTGGTTATTTGCCGTTGATATCGAGGGAAATAGGTCGAGAGAAGCCATCGTTCTCATCTCAATATGGCTCAGCTGTTTGCAAGCACATGCCATCGCTTCAATCCAGCATGTATCTCCCCCATTCAGCTCGGTCACCAACCTCTACCTCAAATTTGCCTCCACCCATCATGTCGTGATGGCTCAATGCCCAGCGCGGACAAAAGATGAGACGATGGCGCTTATATAAGCTCCTTCGCTCCTTCCAGCCATAGATCTGCCCCGGGCCCTGCTTGCCTTCACCTCCGGCCATCCGCGCTCATACGTCATGAAACGCCTTAAAGCCGTATCTTCACTTTGTCTACCACTCGTGCTTTCCTCAATTCCCAGTTATCTTAACTTGATTCCCGCGTGGTGGGGGAAGGAGAGAGAGGTCCCGGACGTCACCTTCCGCATTTGGTGCAGCTCCTTCTCCCCGCTCCCCGCGTGTGCCGGAATGCCGCCCGCTCCTGCTGTCGACATCGGTCGCACCTGCGCCTGTGCGCTCCAAGCTTAAGCTAAACGCCAAGTTTCTGTCCTGTCGCAAACAACTGCAACTCAACATCTCATCCCCGGTCACCTTTCGACTTATCGCAAGACTCCCACCCACCATGGCGGTGGCACGAACAAGCGACTGGTCACGGAGACCTCTGCTTCAGGTCGTCGTCCTTGTGCTTGGCTTCCTTGCGACTTCGTCTTTCGCTACCGTCTTACAGGTTCAACCAGACTACCATCATGATTATTATCCTTCGCCGCATCTCGAGGTTCGCGCGCCTCAGAAGAAGCACAGCCCCGTAGCCCAAATCGCCCGAATGGCCTACGCAATGGACGTTGACGCCGACGCCGCGAGGCCGCCTCTGGAATGCTTCCAGGTCGCCCAGCCTGTGCTTAAGCCCGCAGGCGAGTCCGTCACGGTGACTCTGATGGACCACCAGTTCGCCAACAGCTACGGCTCCCCCTTTGTCGGCGATTACGCCCCTCCCGACTTCGACTTTGATCACGTCGTCCTCAACTTTACCGTCCACGTCAAGGGCCGCCAGTTCGACCGCTGGGGCTCCGTCTACCTCGGCGATGTCAACATCTTCTCCACCTCCACCGCCGAGCCGACCGCCTCCGGCATCGTCTGGACCTGGCTCAAGGACACGACGTCCTACCTGTCACTGTGGAGGCAGCCGCAGACCCTCGTCTTCCAGCTCGACAACGTCGTCAACGATGTCTACACCGGCCTGCTCAACTCCACCCTGACGGCCACCTTCTTTAAGAGCCCCGTCCAGAGCGGAGGCCAGGCTCCCGCCGACCTGATCCTCCCCGTCTCCGCGCTCAAATCTCCCGAGACTGCCAGCTTCTGGACGTATCCCGAGGAGAATGCCACTGCCTCCCTCCAGTTCCCTCGGAACGTGAACCGTGCCGTTTTCTCCGTCAACGTCAAGGCCCAGGGCAACGACGAGTTCTGGTGGAGCAACGTCCCGCAATCGGCTATTGACTCCTTTTACTATAGCCTCGACAGTACGTTACCGGGCTTCTCGCCCTTCCGTGAGGTCCAGCTCCTCATCGACGGCAACCTGGCCGGCGTGCACTGGCCTTACCCGACCGTTTTCACCGGTGGTGTGGTCCCCCAGCTGCACCGCCCCATCGTGGGAATCGACGCCTTCGACCTGAGGGATCATGAAATCGACGTCAGCCCGTGGCTACCGCTGCTGTGCGATGGAAAGAGCCACACCTTTGAGATTAGGGTCGTTGGCCTCGTCGACGACGGCTCCGCGAATGCGTCGCTGTCCAACACCACCGAGAGCAGCTGGTACCTTGTGGGCAAGGTCTTCATCTGGCTCGACGACGAGGACAGTGTCACGACCGGCGTCCTCGGCGCCGTCGCCGACGAAGATCCCACCATCTCCTTCTATCAGGTTATCAGGCAGAACGCCACGGGCTGGAACGAATCCCTCGACTTCTCTGTCTCGGTGAAACGGGACTTTTCTATCGCCTCGCAGCTCAGTACCCAGAAGGGCAACAGCACGGCCACCTGGACCCAGAGCCTGGAGTACTCCAACCTTGGGAGCATCTATCTTTGGGGCAGCGGCGCCGTCAATACCTTCTCCACCATCGGCCAGGAGTCAGCCGAGGCCCCCGGGTGGGCGTACGAGACCAGCTACTCGTACCCGCTGTTCTGCAACACCACGACCACCCAGCCCGAAGGAAACCTCACGCTTTGGGCGGAGCTCAACCAAGGTCTGAGGCTCGAGGTCTCCGGCAACACCGTGTACCCCACTGGCCTCGAGGCATTCGAGGCATCTGGGGACAGGTGGGCCGGCAGCGTCATCTCCACGGACAGGGACGGGGTTGCAAACTACTCGAGATATGCGGACGGTTCGGTGACCTCGGGGGTCGGAAAGACGCGGCAGGTCTTTGCTTTCGACGGGCTGTCGGACGAGCGGAAGGCGACGCAGCTGTACTACCGGGATGTATCTGCATTCAACAACACCGTAACGGCAGATCGCGAGGTTGTCACAGGGAAGGTCTCTGATAGGCGAGTTTAGATAGCGCACTGGTTTTTTGGGTACTTTATAAATTAATGAGCATTTTATCGTTAGATCTTCACAGTATGTCAGGAACTTTGATTCCTATTGACGCATCGTGAATGGGACTCGGGGACGGGACCCTTTGGCCCCGAGGTTGCTCAAAGTTTGGTACTCTGAGCTCCACTGGCCGAGTGTTTCCACCGAAACCTGGCAGTGCCCTTCTTGCTATCTCCTCCACAGGCAATAGGTCACAAGATCCTGTGGACCTTATCTTGCGCCCAAGATTATGGGTAATGTATAAGTTGAAGCTGGGAGTTAGGGATGGACGTCTATGGTTCGCCCATATACACCACCCAACTTCACACCCACTTCTACTGAGCTGCCTTAACAAAACTAACTCTAGGCTTCAGAACTATGAGCATATAATCATTGATATCACATTGCCAGACTTTATAATTCTACAACAGCAGGTCCTAAAGTCGTTCCCTACAGAAAATACACCTCTTACATATATTTCACTTATTAAAGCCCTCCCCACCCCACTTAAGAAAGGTTCTAAAGATATAAAGGTTAGTTGTAATAAAAATAATAAGTAAGGAAGCTGTGTCTATGTTGTTTGTCTTTCTTTGTTCTCCCCGATGGAAGAGAATGAAAGCCATGGGGATGGGGAGTGAATTGATGGACACAAGGGGAGCGGGCCAGCAGGTATAAAAACACATATGTGTTCGTGCGCGCCGGCATAAACAGAATGCCCTGCAACTGCCATTGCTGCTGCTGTTGTTGCATGCTATTTCTTCTGAAAACAGCCTGCTTCTACCTGTAGCGTGGTTATTTGGTCACACTTGTAAAATCGACACAAACACATGTCCCTCTGACCTGAGTATTCTTTAGAGGATACATACTGAACCGACTACGGCCGAGCGACAGCAGTGATGATGGATGACGAGTTTTGTTAGTTGAGCTGTTTTAGTTAGAGCCACTGCTCAGCTGAAACTCTCATACTTTATCCTGCCCAAAGATTCTTCTTCTGGTCTCATTCTTACCAGGAGACAACAACATATATTACTGCACAAGGCCTAGTTAGCAAGGTCGGATAGGTAGGTGCGTTCTCACCTTAACGGATGCCGGCTTCCAACTTCACGGCATTGGTATTTTCATCATATTGGTGGCCATTGCCATTGACCTCAAAGCTGCGGGGGCAAACTGCACACTGCCGCTGTCGGCACGGGCACCACGCCGGTAATAGTCCCTGTTCCTCCTCATTGGTGATAAATTGCGGGTATCTTTGAGGCTGTCTTGCTGGGGTACAGAATCCTGTGTGCCCTCTTTAGTTCCTGGAGTATATGTCCTTCTGACCTAAGTATCTTGTGGAATGCCTACTGAATCGACGACGGCCGAGCGACAACAGCAATGACGGACGATTATTCCTGTTAACTGAGTTGTTCTAGCAGAAGCTACTGGCTTGTGTGGCCTCTATCGATACTGGAGTCGTACCACATCATCACAACAATCGCGCTTGGTCATCCTAGGTGACACTTTGGACACAGCATGCTCGCGTAGAAAGAGAGTGATCTATCAAGAACTCTCTGTTTTATACCCCAGATTCAACAGAAAGTCACGTGCATTATGGACTCGACCAAGCCAGTACATGCAGTATTCATCTTGTATTCATTAGGTATCCTGATATTTAACTCCATCCTCCTCACTTCCCATCTTCATCTCAACACTCAGGGGAGGCAAGACAGGAAGTCCCCCAGTCTCTCCAGCACAGGCTGCTGCTTCTCAAGCGGCGCGGTAGTCTTGTCCCTGGCATCGCCGACGCTGATCGAGATGTAGCAGCCCCTCGTGCCGACGACCTTGTTCTCCTCAGGCAGGCGGTCCTTGCTCCCGCACGTGCCGACGTCGGGGCCGGAGAAGATGCCCGGGTTGATACGGCTCAGGACCCACTTGAACTCCTCCGGGTCGTTGCACTCCGTGTCCGTAACCTGCGGGAAGTTGACGTTCAGAAACACATCCTCCGGCAGGTACGGCGCGCCCCCAGACACAATCTTGTCCACAAACCGGGCTGCCAGCTCGCCGTACACGCTGCTTCTAGTCGGCACGGGCTCCGTGTTCCAGGGCAGCACGCCCGACGACGCGCAGGAGAAGGCGATGGCGGGGACCTTCTTCTCCTTGGACGCGTAGACGGCCGCGCCGACGGTGCCGGACCAGAGCACGGAGAGCCAGAGGTTGGAGCCGACGTTGGGGCCGGAGACGGCGAGGTCGGGCCCCTGGCCGTCCCAGATCTCGGGGCCGAACTGGGTTATGCCGTAGCGCATCGAGGTCACAGGGTAGGAGTTGACCCAGCGGAGGGTGGTGTCGGTCTCGTTGAGGCCGACGGGGCCGCTGCCGGCGGGGCAGCTGTCGTACTGGCACGCTGTGTCGCGGGGCTTGGGTTCCTCGTCGCGGGAGCCTGGGGTGTGTTAGCGAGGAGTTTGAAAAGATGGAAAGATTGGGACCACATACCAGAGCCGGACTTGTTCTCGGCCGGGGCGGAGAGGAGGACGTCGTGGCCGGCGGCCTTGAGGGCCGCGTTGGCGGAGCGGGTGTACTGCTCGGCCCAGCCGTCGTCGTTGGACTGGACGATGCGGACGCTCTGGACCGCGAGGGCCTGGGCGAGCAGGGCGAAGGTGGAAGTGGCACGCATCTTGGAATGTTGTGGGTTGTGTGTGAAATGAGCGACTAAGATGGGCCGGTTGAGGATGAAGCTTTGGATTGAAGGCGAGGCTTGGAAGCTTGAGCGAACAACAGACAAAGAACGGCGGGATCGGCGGGGAGTTTATAAGTAAACGCTAGAAGAACGACCAACACGTGCCATCGTGAGAGGGGGCCTGTTCCGTTCTTTCCACAATCGGTGATCCCTGAGTCCTCTGGCCCACCGGATTGCTCCGCTGCGACGCTGTCTCCATCATGCTGCAGGGCGAAATGATCACCAGCTTCCTTGCCCCTCTGAACCCATGCCTTGCCAAAAGATTGAGAGAGCATCGGACGATTGCATAGCCCGCCAACGATGTTCTCCCGTCTTCTCGACGTGCCATTTCCCCCGCAGCACACTGGCTGGAGGTAACCGCCCGATGCTCCCCTGATTTCAATGGAACCTGCCCCAAATGGACGGCCGGACGAGCTGGTTGGCAGAGAGAAAAAGAGAGCTGACAACATTGAACTTAGCACAACCCGGAAGATTGCTGATAGGTGGCGGCTAGCAGAGAAGACAAGCAACTACTAGCTTACATCTCCCCCCGGGCTGCCCTGCCATTCGCCGAAGCCATCAACACGTGCGCCTTGGCAGCCGTTGAAGCTTTTCCTCGACTCGTCTACTAGCTCATATGAGCTCAGAGCTCTCTGGAGTCCGCCACGATGCCTGGAGATTAGCAGAGCCCGATTCCGCAAGGGGGAGGCAGTGCCGATGGGGAATGCGACCACAGACGGGAAGGCCGGGACCGGGGCCTTTGCCTCTGTTGGTTCGTTTGGTTCGAGGTTGCAGGGATCACCAAAGGAAGTTCATGCTCGTCAACAGCGACCCCGTCCAATATTTCCGGGGATCTAGCTGTGAACCCCTTAGCTCCCCGTTCCGCCGATACCCGTCTTAGGCGTGCTAATTGTCGATTATCGATTCTTTGACTCGTAATGGCGCCGATGACAAGCCGATATCCTCACCACTAGACTATCGAGGATTGATACTAGTTGTTGTTGCTGATGGGGAATGGGGACCCAGAAAAAAAAGTCTAAAGTGCAAGGTTACATTGCGGTTGACGAGAGCTGACAGCTCGAGCTTCTTGATCGGGAAACCGGCCATTTACTCGCGTCACGTCGAATTTCCCATCGGATCCCTGGCTCCTCTTTTGTTCCCACTCGCGCTGCCTGCTCCGTGCTTGGTGAACCTTTTCAGGAAAACGTCCATATATCGTTCGGCCCTCGCCGTCTTGTCTTGTTCCGAAAAGCGAATGCCGTCAAGTGTGAGGTATCCGCAAAGCCGCCGCAGCATTTCTCGCGACCAGATTACTACACTAGATCGTGGAGTTCCAAAAAGGTTGCTGCTATTTGGGAACCAGCGGCACCCCCGATCGGCTGAATCCCGCCGGCTCGGCCTCTGCCCCATGCTTGTGAACCATGATTCATGGGAAACCACGCTCCCCCGTCTTAAAGGCATGGAAAAGGCCGTCTCGAGTGTTTCTGGTTGTGACGTCAGGAGGCGAGCCGATTCGTCACGGGGCCTTGTCTATAACGGTCGTCGAGTATTGCACGAGTGTGCGATGTTGATTGACGACGTTTGGAGTGGCAGCTCTAATGCGTTTGCCGCCATTAACACATCACCTATTGGTTTTGGGACCACCGCCACAGCCCAGAAAGCGTTGTTCAGCTTTCGCCTGGTCTTTAGTGGTCATGCACCAGAGAGGTGGCGATTGACAGTTGTGGCTGAGGCCGAGTTGCGTCAGTTTTCGCTGAGAGACATCCGATGGTCTCCCATCCTGGCGGAAAGTTCCCGCCCTTCTCACTCTCGTTAGCAACGACGGGCACAGTCTGAAGAGTTTCTTCATTCGTCCATAATATTTACATGCTCGTTGATCGAGTACACGTGCTACTTATTAAAGGTTAGGTTCCAGCGCGATTCCAGGCACACGCCTTGCAGCCGAAGACCACCATTCCGTCGCGGGCAATCATTGCAAGAAATCAGAAGGCACCTCGGGTCCTACACAAGTCAGTATCGGACCGTACGTCACTCCCAAGGAAAACCTACCCCAGACATGGAGGTTGTCAGGCGACGCCGGGTTGTAGTGCGTCTCCTCCCCGTCGTCGAGCAGATCACCATCGACGTAGTGCTCCATGATGAAGCCAGACGGGTCGAACCTATCACGCATCGCGTCAGCTTCAATTCATCCCAAACTACCCAGTTCCTCCCCCCAAGTACTCACCAGTAGTCAAAGATCTGGCTCCCCATTATGTGCCGCCCCACGCCCCAGCAGCTCTTGTGCCCCTGGTGCCTGAGCCAGTCGTGGCCCAGCACCTGCGCGTCGAAGTCGTGCGTCTCGAACGAGGAGTGGTGGACGTGGAACTTGGGGCCCTCGAAGAAGAAGAAGCAGTGGTGGTCGACGTACTCCTTGCCACGCGCCAGGCGGAAGAAGACGGTCACCTTCTTTTCCTTGTTGTCCGGGGCGTGGACGATCTACTCGAGAGGTTAATGACACCGGACAGATGGATCGGCGGTGATGACGGCAGAGAACCCACCTCGCTCGGGAAGAGGTTGAAGTGCTTGGTGTAAAACTCGTACGCCTTGTCGAAGTCTGTCAGGCACACGCCGAAGTGGCCCAGCTTGTGCACCGGCGCGGGCCTCTTGGTGAAGCGCTGCTTGTGGTTGACCTCGCGGTGCTTCTCTGTCGGCTGTCGGGTCCCTGGGCGTCAGCAATCTCTTCTTTCTCTCATCCTGCGACTGACGAAAACCCACAAAGTTGAACTTCAAGTTCGGGAAGCCCGGATCCTTCCTCTCAACTGCCTTCTGGCCGTAGACCAAGTGGAACAGCCACCCATCAACGGGATCCTTAAAGGTCACGCACTTCCCCCCGCCGGGGACACCCTCGAGGTCGTAGACAGCCGTCGCCCCCGGCAAAGTTGCGGCGGCGATCTCCAGGTCCTCGGGCGACTCAACTACAAAAGCCGGACCCCCGAACTCATCCTCGTCAGCCTCCTCGGCGCACACGACAAAGGGCTCACTGCCGTAGCCGCGGTAGTACGTCCTCTTCCCCACGGTCTCGATCTCGTAGAAGCCAAAGTCGTCGTAGAACCGGCGCGCGGCGTCGATGTTCTTGTGCTTGTAGAAGACGTGCGCGAGGCGGACGAGCTGGATCTGGCGGTCGGGCATCGTGGGCGGTCGTGTAAGTGTCGCGATGAAACTCGAAAATTAGTACACACGTTTTACGGCTCTCGAAAGCGGTCGCAAAAACCAGGAAGAATCACAGGGAGAAAGGAACAGGAGGGGGAAGAAGGTGACATATATCTTTCGTCTCCGTCATCCCCAAGCTCCCGAGGTCCCAGCTTTACAAGTGCCGTTGGAGGGGGGCAACATCAGCAGCTTGTTTCCCCCGCACTACCCCACCACCAGTCCATCCGGACGTTCGCGCACGCTCGGTACTTGTGCACCGGGGAACGACCACCCAAGAGTCCGGCGGAGCACAAAAACCCCTGGCTCCAAGGGCCCGCGGGTGGCGTGTAACTTCGGATGGCTGGCGCGGTGCCGAAACTCAGACCGCTGGGCTGAAGCCGTGGCGTCGGGAACGGGTGGTAGACGCGCGTTGCCTGGGTTTCCGAGACGCCCAGTCGTGATCGAGTCTCGCTGATCATCACACGCGCGAGAAGGAATGAAACAGTGTCTTTGTTAGATGATTGCGCTGGTAGAGAGGAAACTGCCGCGAATCAGTACCGGAGGCGCTGTTGCTGCTGCTGTCGCGTATGCGTGGAACGAACATGATGCAAGAAAATAAGGAAACACAATGTTTGCCTGTCGCAAGACCACGATTCGGAGTTCAAAAGTAGTTCCGGAATGTGATGTAACAAACAAGGTTCCTTGGGGTTTGGCAGGCATCGGGTTCGGAGATGAGATGGTGATGGCTGATGCTGCTTTTAGGGCAATGCCGTGTACCGTGCTCTAGCAGGGTCGCATTTCTGATTCTCGGCGGGCCCTTGAGAGACCGAAAGCCCGATAGTAAAGACATTGTACTTGTAACTCTTCAAAGGTCGAAATGAACATCAGCGGCATGACCATGGCCGCTTGCCGTCGGATCGAGTCTAACCACTCAGTCTTTCAACGGCCCGTCGCCGGGTCCGGAGTGGGTCTTCGGTCCCGGAGCTGCACTATAGAATACCCAGAGACACCGGCGCGATGAAGAAACAACTACGGAAACGGGGATAGAGGATACAGTCAAATCATGGCATTCGTTAAAGGGCAAAGATATTCAATAACTGCACCGTTGGATCTGTGGCTGATCGTCGCATGCAGGTCGTGTCCGTCGGCATAGTGCCGGTTGACCAAGCACTCGGTCAGACTCTCAATACCTATGGCCCGTGCATATTTCCGATCAAGGTTACGTGTTGAGCTTCTCTTCTAATATTCAGAAATCTTGGAACTTCGTATTTTCTTCAGCGACAGAGGATTCAAAGCCAGCGGTTCTGGGGTCGCCAACCAGCCCCGCGAGAAGGTACTTGTTCATCTTTACCGCCAACTTGAGCATCTCGGTTTCAAAGCGGGTTCCCACTGGCGTTGTGGCAGAGTGGTCTAATGCGCAAGACTAGAAATCTTGTTCCTTCGGGAGCGTCTGTTCGAATCAGGCCAACGTCGAATCTTTTGTTTTTGCCGTCCCCGAGTTATTGTGCTCAATCGTCGGTGACATTTCGTTGATGCGACAGTTCCCTTCCGCGTTGTTCAGATTTTCGTCGGATCTTTTTGTCCTGTTCTGCACTTTTTTCTAGAGTTCGGACCCCTGGCCCGAGCACCCTGCACGAGCCCCGCGGCGGGAAGCTCCAACGCCCCCCGACCAGTGACGAAACCCGCCCGAATCGCAATCGCATCGCGACCGCTGCCCCTCCAATAACTTTCCCTTCCGCCAACCACAAACCCTCTCGACAACAATTACCCGCCCACGATGCCAAAGAAACTCTCCAAGACGCCCCAGGGCGGCAGCGCCTCCAACCTGACACCCTCGACCTCGACGACAAACTCCCTCTCCCTCCCGCGCATCCTAACCGACGATCTCCCCCTCCCCAAGCTCATCGTCTTCGACCTCGACTACACCCTCTGGCCCTTCTGGGTCGACACCCACGTCTCCGGCCCGCTCAAGGCCAACGCCTCGCACTCCGCAGCCGTCGACCGCCACGGCGAGTCCTTCGGCTTCTACCACGAGGTTCCCCGCGTGCTGTACACCCTCCCCTTGGCGGGGGTCAAGCTCGCCGTCGCCTCGCGCACCAGCGCGCCCGACCTCGCGCGGGACATGCTCAAGCTTCTCCACGTCCCCGCGCCGAGCGCCGACGAGCCTGTTCCCCTGGGCGGCAACAGCGGCAAGAAGGAGAAGCCGAGGAGGGCGCTGGACTTTTTCGACGGCGGGCTGGAGATTTATCCGAGCAGCAAGATACGGCACTTCGAGGGCATATTCCGCAAGACGGGGATCCCGTTCACGGAGATGCTGTTCTTCGACGACGAGAGTCGGAACCGGGACACGGAGAGCCTGGGGGTCACGATGCACCTCGTCCGCGACGGGGTGTCGTGGGCGGAGATTGAGAAGGGCGTTGCTGAGTGGCGGAAGAGGAGGGGGTACACGGGGTAGGCTGGATGATGCACGGATTTCACAACATCACATATGGACATTTTTAGGGGAAGGGTTGTACTCCGTACGACATAAGTCGCACCAACACGAGCTGCCGTGACGCAAGACGGGACGGGACGGGATGACCAAACTCAGATTTGATCTCAGCTAGACACGGGCTATAGATGGGACGACGAATGCAACGTCTGGATACCACATCACATACACATAACGACGACGAAGCGTAGAGACGTAGTAGATTCTCAATTATACGAATAAAAAGCCCGATTAGAACAGTAAACTCCATCCCATGTTGCCTCGTCGTCCACGGAGGGCTGACCTCGTCCGACTGATAAGGGACCATCGAACCCTCGGGGGTATATTAACAAAATCCGTGTCCTGAACCCCGAACCAGATCCAAACCCAAATCACCGTCACGCCAGACATGCGCGCACCTCGGTCTTTCTATCTTTCTAAATGACATGCGTCGATCTATGCGAGTCCCGCGGGGACGACCGGGGCCGTCGTCGAGCCGTTGGTGTGCTTCTCGGTGATCTCCTTGGTGTCCGAGATGGAGAGCTTCGCCAGCTCGTCCTCGCCGTTCTTCTCGGGTTCGGTGATCTTGACCGGCTCCGTCTGGGTGCCCTCAGTGACGGCGCCGTCCTTGTCAGCCGGGGCGGCAGCAGTCTCGGCCGCGCCGTTGGTCTGCGCGGGCTGCGCAGGCGGCCAGGTCTTGGGTACGGAGCAGATGAGCTCCTTCTGCTCCTTGCCGTTGACGCTGCCGATGCCGAAGCACTCGACGCGGGTGCCGTCCTCGGTGACGCGCCAGATGGCGGGCCGCGACTTGAACGACGAGTGCCCGTTCTCCCAGCGCACGACGCCCTCCCACGCCGGGTCGACGGTGGGCTGGTCGCCCCAGTTGAACTCGAGCTGGCCGCCGTACTGCTTCGGGATGTTGCGCGGCTCGACGAACTGCTCGAGCGTCGGGAGCACCTCGTGCGGGCTGAGGATGAAGATCTTGGAGACGGTGATGGGGTCGAACCAGCGCTTGATCCAGCCCCAGACGGTGGAGAAGAAGACGGGAGCGCCGATGATGAAGATACCTTGGGGAGGGTCAGCGAACAGGCACATTCTCAGCAGGGTGTCTCTGGCAACTCACGGTCGAGGGTCTCGGGGTAGTGCGCCGTCGCAAGCTGACTGGCGGCCTGCATATGCCCCTTGAGGTTCCAGAACTGCTTGAGGCTGACACCAGAGATGTCGACGATGTTGGTGCTCAGGGTGATGGGGGCGTCCGGGTGCTCGCGGTCCTGCAGCTGCGTGGACAAGGGCTGGGTGAAGCGGGTGAGGTTCTCGTAGAGGGCGAACAGGCGCAGTAGGCCCGTGGGCGTCTTGCCGTCCCACTTGGCCTTGCTGAAGGTGGAATCCTTGCCCGACTTCTCGTAGTTGGCGACCGTCTTGCTGTCGAGGTGCTTAATCTCGTAGAGGTAGAGCGGGATGCCGCGGCGGTCGCGACGGCCGGTCCATTGCGGGTACAGGCGGCGGCTCTGCTCGTAGGCGTCGAGATCGATTGTGTGGTAAAGCGTGTCGATGTCGCTGGCCTTGCGCCAGTCCTCCGTCTCCTTGAACTGCGTGAGGGCGTCCTCGGGGACCCATCGGCGGGCTCGTAGGTATCGGCTGCGAGGGGCAACAAAGTCAGCGTCACCACTCCCGAGATATCCGACGTAGGCAGAGATTGAACAAGCAGCCGGCGACTCACAGGAGCGTTGGGTCGTTGTGAGAGGCGGGCGGGCCAGGCTTGTACAGCGCTTGTTCCTCAAGCAGCTTCTTGAACGCAGCGAGCTGAGCTTCTTCGTGCTCGTTGAGGTGGCCCAGGTGGCCGTGGGGGTAGCCGTGGTCGGCGAGGGTCGAGGTTGCGGGGTCGCTAGTGGCGGACATTTTTCTCTCTTGTTATACGGTGTTCCCCTGGGTAGTATTTTCAACCGTCTCGGGCAGTTGAAGATGTCGATTTGTGTGGGATGTCAGCAGCGACAGCGGCGGTGTGCAGGTTTCGAGACGCGTTTTCTGACAGGACGGGACGGGACACTTCCGTCTTACGGAGGACTCGACCAGTGTCAGCGTCAGCGCCAGCGCGACCTGCGCGAGCGATCGGGGGGGGCTGGCCTGGAGCGGGCGGCCATGTTGGGCGTGGGCGGGCGCGGGATGGGCGGGATAGAATGGGGTCCGTTGTCCGTCGACCGACTCCAATTCTCTATCCATTGTGATCCATCCATGGATGTGTAATCCGCCGTGAGATCCCGCTAGGCCCACCCGGTGCCAGGCTGCAGGGTGGGGCTTCTCGTGGCCAATCCCAGTCACCTGTCACCTCGCTTAGGCGCTTTAGCCGCCCGCGCCGGCGTCGTTTACCCGACGAGTCCGAACGATCAAGCCAATGGGAGGGCTTCCAGAAAGCTCCTTACGTCATGCACGTTGAATGCCCTCCACCTGCACTTTTCGTCAGTTGCGGGCAATGATGCAAGACCGTCAACTGTCTTTTGAGGTGCCAGCTTCTTACTACATTTCACTTCGAAGTTAGAGATGAGGCAAATTCTCAAGCTTGATTAAGTAGGGCATAGTTGCCCCTAGGTATAAGCTGAACTCACCTATCTTACCCTTAATCAAACGACCTTGTCTCGACGCATCCTTCGGATTCCTTCCGCGTACCGCCACCCAATGGGGAACAAAGACAGAAACATCGCTTGCGAGTCATTGTGGGGATTCTAGTGCAGACACATCCTTTGAGAAACAAAACATCGAATTGCTTATTCTGTAGGCGAGGTTGCTCGTGCGCACAAAGTCCGTCAAGGGTTGCCCTAACTTGTTGCCTAAGATGCTTCCCGGTAAATGAGAACACACCTCCAGGGTCTCCACGAGCAACAAACAAGTCCCTGCTTGAGTGGCTGAGGCTGTTCATGAACTTTATGCATGCCGAAGCCCTGTCCTGACTCTCGGGTTTAGCTGTCTCGCCAATCAGCGAACGCACTCGACAGCCTATATGTCTCCATCCGGCAATAGAAGCAGACGCGAAGTATTTTTCCAATCGTCAACCACATGCAACGACATACAACAACATGCAACCACATGCAATGCAGGGAAACAAACGATTCAACGGCTTTGGCCAGACAGTGTATTCATGATCATGTGATGAAGCTTATCATGACTCTGGTCTAGGCGGCTGCCTCGCAAGCCCACGTCTCGTATAGCTCCTCCAGCCTCTTCAGCGCCGGGGGAAGCTCTCCATACTTTGCCAGGGTGCGTTCGTACCTGACAACCAGATCGTCTGCCGTCAACTGTCCCTCCAAAGACTGCCTGCGCAACTTGAGATACAGGTAACACCCCAAAGCCTCGCGAAGCTTCTGCAAAGACGCGTCCTCATCATCCATGATCAGCTCAAGCTCGCTCGCTCCGGGCTCGCTCTTATCCAGAACAACCACCCTCGGAAAACCAACATCACCCCCATCCTCGGAGGGAAGCTCGACGGCGACCCGCGGCCAGCGGAGGCACCCGCGCGACTCGAGGAAGTCCATGCAGTCAAACGCCCTGCCGACGAACGACACGCTCCCCGAAAGCCAGAAGCTCTGCCGGAGCTTCCGCAGCATGAACTCTATCGGCGTCCGGATGCCCTCAAATGTCTTGACGCGGTCGACGTCCACCCCCTGACGAAGCAGGAAGTCCACCTTGGCGCGGAACAGGCTCGGCGCCTCCTCGTCGAGAGCGCTGTGCCAGGCCTGCCCCGCGAACTGGAAGTCCGTCCCGGCGTTGACATCCGCACCGGACTCGACCAAGAATCTCATGGCGTCGACCGAGTGTGCACCGGCGCCCGTGGCCTGTACGAGCGCGAGGTTGAGTTCCCGCTCCATGTGACGGTCGCGGGCCTCTCGGTCGTGCGGTAACGCCTCGGAGAACTTGGCATCCAGCTGCGCGAGGATCCCTTCCATCGTTCTCTTCTTCCACGTCCAGAACTCGGCTTCCGAGGCGTACTCCGCCCCGGGCTTGTAACGGAACGGGGCGTGGTACCGTATCCCGGCCGCGATCGAGAGCGAGCCGAGCTGGTATGGCGCATTCGTGGCTATCCATGCGCTCCTCCCGACTGGGGCACCCCTCAGTTCCATGCTCTCGGCGACTGTGTCCTGATAGAGGATGCTGGCGGCGACTCTGAAGCTCCCCAGCTTGAGAGCCTCATCTAGGACTGTCTTCATGTCCCCGTGGCGGAATTCCCGGCTCGACGGCACCTGGTGGTTCAGAATACGGCCCATCATGGTTGGATCGTCGAGCTCGGCGACCCGTTTCAAGGCTTCGACATCGTGGATGGCCCTGCGGTGAAGTACGACGTTGGCGATGGGACTTATGCGGTGGCAAGCGCGGGATAGACTCCCAAGGTCCGATAGGCTCCTTGCCTCCTCGCAAATGTGAAGTATGAGCTCGTCGGGGAGGCCAGTTAGGCACGCCATTTCGAGAGAAGGCACGAGGTTGAAAGTCGAAGCACGGTCCTGCGGCACTGAGATTACGGCATGGATCGTGTTAAACTGTGTCGTGGGCTGGCACGTTTATGAGCCTTGAGTCCGTTAATGAACAGCTCCAAACATCTCTTTTATCTGGAGTAACTCAGGTAGGTCTACCGACTGTTAGACTCGAGGTTATTTGGGGCGAGTTCATTTCGACATGCTTTGTCGAGGTTACGTCCGGTAAACAAACGCCTTTGACACACGGGGGTGGAGGTTGAACATGAAAACGGCGCTCGAAGCTGTACCTCCCGTAACATAGACTCTGTGTTACTAGATATTCCTGTTCAGCAAACAAGTTGAGCCTGTTGCAGGGTGAGCATGGGCTATACGACCTCCGCTCCCTCGAAGGGTCTTCCGGCCTTGTGTGCTCCGTGCTAAGAGAGTTGGCCAGGCTCTGAAAGGCTGAGACAACATTGTTCGTTCATGTGCGCATTGTTCTCTTTTTGAAGAAAGACAACATGTATGGCCGGATTCAATCCTAACTCGTCCATCATGTATGTCGCTGGGTAAGGGGGCTCCCCTTCTCCACTAGCACGGGTGCTTCCCGAAAGCTCAGCCAGCCAAAGTGAAAGGCCGGGTCGCGCCCCGGGAAGTGTCCGAGACCTGAATCCAACCAGCTTTCCAACGAAAAGCCAAGGTTATCGAAAGGAACGACGACGCCATGCGTTCTTCCCTTGATGTGACCCTAGGTATCACGGGTTTTGTCCAGTCGACACCGCCCCGTTTTCGCAAAGTCTCTCGCGGACGACCCAGTCTATAAGAACACACAATTAAGCCAGACTGGACTTCGGTCAATACACTTGTTCAATTGCTCAGCTACCTTTGACCCTACGCGATGTGCTCCTGCAGTCCGCCTTCGTGTGGGAAGCAAGCTGAAGTTTCTTGTGCTTCCCACCAGTCCTCTACCATATTTTCGAACAGGAACGGAGCCCCCCAGTCGTGCTCGAGGAAACCAGTTCCGTAGACCGCGTCCGAGCTCCACGGGACATCTTCATGCGTGTCGTAGACACCTTCGGCCTGACGTTGCTCAGGCCTTCCAGCCTGGGTGCCGTCCATGTTTCCAGTAGGAACTTGCACGCCGGTCGGCGGGAGCTGACCACCGGAAACCCCGTATGCCTGCGAGGCATGCTCCCGCAAGATACGTAGAGACTGCAGGTACTCGCGCGCTCGCTCGTGTTTGGCGCCCAAGCATTCCAGTGTGCTGATGCAAAGGTCCCAGGATCTGGCCAGAGTCGGCCCGTCAAACGCTGGCTTCTTATGTAGCTGCGTGCATTCAGCGAGTATGATGATGACACCGCTCGTTATTAGATCTGCCGGACTCGCAATTAGTGACTGGAAGCTCTCCGAGGAGACGCGGAGACCTTACAAAACAGGCTGAACCACCATGCCCCCGTGGCCGCTTCGGACGTTGCTCTCGAGACTGATTCGACCAGCTCGCAGGCATACTTGACGCACACCTCGGCGCACTGGCTGCTGAGAGCGTTCGCCAGCCCGCTGTCGACGGTTTGGTTCGGCTGCTCGCGGGGACTGGGTGGGGGACGGGTGGCCTCACAGAAGGACGTGAAGCTTGGTCGGTAGAGAAGAACCCGCATATGTAGCCACCTGGTTTTAGAAGGATGAGTCACAGAAGGTCTACAAACTGGCGATAGTAAACGCAGAGATGACTTACCTAGCCTGAAGGACATTTGCTTGTCGTCGTAGGAGGAGTTGCCTACTCGACCAGGGCGCCGTATCTGACGCTGGCAGACAGTCCCAGTTGATGGATGCCGGGATGTCCTTCCGCACGTCCTGCAACAATACGTCAAGGTGCAACAACGTGTTTACATCAGGACGTTCGGTTTGACATGGCGTGTCCTGCTGCTCCGGGTGATAGACGCGACGCAGGATCATGCCAAGGATTCTAGTAAACTTGATGTTTATGACGGTGAAGAAGTTCTGCGAGAATATGTGTGGTGGTTGACCAGGGCTTTCCTCTTGAGCCGGCAGATAGACGTCGTCGATGGCATCTGGCCACGAGACATGATTGCCGGTGATGAAGAAGGGCGGCCGACCCAGCGTCATGCTCACAAAACTGGACAAATATTGGTCAACAGACAGGGTTAACAAAGTTGAACCGAGACGAGAGGGGCCGTGTTGCTTACGTTTCCATCTGGACGCACCCGTGCCATAGCCTGCGGCGCATCTGTGTCTCCGTCTCCATGCGTCCTGAACCTGGTTTGTCGAGATGCAGTCCCAGGCCGACGGCCATTCGACAGGCCAGGCCGATCATGTTGTAGCAGCGGGTCGGGTATTGCGTGGTGAGGAGGTAGTGACTGACGAGCAGCAAGACCTGCACGAGGGAGACGCTGCTGCTGTCCAAGATGTCGCCGTCCAGCAAGCGTCTCACTCGCCGGTAGAAGGTGGCTGAGGCGGCTTGCTTATCAGGGAAATCGGAAAACTCGCAGCCCAGGGCGAACATGGCGTTGACTGCGCAGTAGAATGTGCGAGGCGAACACTTGGAGCCTCCTAGGCCAACATCGCCGGCCGAGGGCGGTGCCGTCACATCATGGAGACCATCCAGTTCCCACAGAGCCTCAAACCGAGAGCAGAAGCTCGGAGAGTGCACCCACGGATAGAAGACGTGGATGTTGTCGAGGTAAAGATGCAGGAGGGTGTTTGCCATACTTCGAGGTGGCAGGGCATACTCGGGTTGGAGCAGCGTATCAACCCTCTCTTGGGCCCTCTCTTGAGGGGGCATGTGGGGTTCTTGCCGGCAAGACAGATGCTGAGTACTGTCGACGGGAGTAACAGTCCCAGGGCTAGGCCTTGGAACGTGTTGCAGGAGGGAATGGACCGACGACTGCCCGTAGTATACCCCATCCTGCGATGGGGTATCAGGGCTTTCGGTTTGCACCGCCATGCTCGCTCCCATGGCGTTCACTGGCCTCACCTCATTGCCCATCTGGGAAGGGAAAGGATAATGTAGGCAAGCATCATCGTCGTCGCGGCCATGCACCGTTGGTAATGGGGATGTGGTTCGGGAATTCCGATCGTGAATAGCCTCATTGGCAGGCGACCGTGGATGTGACCTTGATCCTAACCCAACTCCCGATACTTGTTGTGCCGGGACAGATAGATCATCATCGTCATCACCGCCCCGTCGGCGCCTTCCGATGGCATCGATCACCTGGGTGAGTTCTTGGACTTGAAGTTGGAGTGACGCGATGTACTCCTTCTCGCTGACCTGCTTTGCGCTGCTGGATATGACCGAGTAGACGCAAGGAAGCGAGCAATCAGCACGCTTGGCACATTGTCGACAGACGGGCTTTCCACCGTCGCACCGGACCTTGCGGTCTCTGCATGTTTCGCACGCCAGGGCCACCCGTTTGCGCTTCGGTGGCCGCTCGAGTGATGTGTCATCGTCGGTGGGCATCTGTTCGTGTTCCGGCATCTTGTCATGGTAGTACGGTCCATTGCATTGGCAGCCGAAGGTCTGAGAGGCCTACGTGGTCACGTGACTATGCTCCTCCACATGTCTATCAACGGGCCACGGTAATCCTTGTTGTCGATAAGAAGAGGCCAGTTAGGCGGAGGCATACGCACAAGAGGAATAGTGAGGATAGAAAACAGACGGTTCAAGGATGTGTACTACGTCTGATAACTTGCCCGAATCTGAGGGGTTGCCCCTGATTCCACTCCTCTCACTAGTCCGATTCTCGACGCTATGCGACTGTACCCCTCTAGTTGAAATAATAGTTCTCTAGTAGAATCGCTGATATCTGCAGTAATTCTGCTATCTTCATTGCGTTGTACTGAGCCTGGATGTGGGCAACGCTGCCGACATGGTTCACTCGATAGATCTCCACTCGAGAAGAAAACATAAGATACCATCTCTCTGGCAGTCCTTGTGATAGGCAAAACCCTACTCGTCTGGCTGCTATGTATGTAGTGGCTGCTTGATAGGACAACATCTGGTGGCAGTCGATAATGTTCCATAGCTTCGGCTATTACCCGAGAGTTGGGTGGATCGAGACTTCACCCTTCACCATCACAGGCAAGGGTCGACAACTGCTTCGTCAACCTTGGCTCAGACCACCCCTGTATACTAGAGGCCATGTTCCAAGGGGTAGAACGAGTACCCGGAAAGGTCTCTTTGCATCATGAAGTGGAGGGCTGGCTCATCGAGGCAAAACATTCAACCTGCAGTCGCCATTTTCCAAGTCGTTTCGCGAATGCGAGACCCTCCTATGCGTTCAGCTGGCCGGCTGGGGTAAGGAACTCATCTCGAGTCAGACTCGGCTTCACGAACTCGAATCCGTGTTAGATGAAAACAATGTGGATGTGTGCCGTCTATCGCCACTCATCGGCCACTGATAGATTCAACCAATCCCAAGACGTAAAAACCACCCCCTTGCCAGCCCACGATATAGATGCGTCGAAGGCTGGGGAAAACCAACCGCCTACTGGAAACTGGATGTCTCGATGAGCGAATGTTACCCACCCTGGTAGAAAGGGGGGTAGGGCCCTCGGGTATTTCCCGAACCGGGTACTTCCCGCGCTACGACGTCGGCATCGGCGTTTGCATCTCTCCATGGGTTCAGATCCCGCAAGCTCGAGTCGTCGAGATATCGAGCTCACCCGACGGACTTTACGTAAAGATCCCGTCTTGATGCTATCAGAGTGAAAAAGCTACCATGATAACAGTATGGTGGAGAATAGATTCTGGGCGGCGATTTGGCCATCTTCAATTCGATATCACCAGACGTCGGATCGGCAAACGACCGCTGCTAGAGAGCTTGATACCAGCTTTACCATGGAAGTCGTGAAAGATTACTGGTCGGAGCTGAGCATGATGCCCAGCATGGGTTGCGAGAGAGGCCTACAGCCAGACACCAATGAGACAGCACCGACTATATAGGCCCAGTCATCTCAGGGAACTTAGCCAGACTTCTTCGGCAGTTATCCCCATTCACTGACAGTATGACGACTCGATCTTTCGACAAATCCAACATCACACTGTCTGCAGTGGTTGCTGCCCCAGCAGGCTGGCCGCTGCCCGTCGGCAGCAAGGACTGGACGAATGGCTACTTGGACCTGAATGCCACCGTCCAATATGGCATCAAGTTGATTGGTGAAGCTCGTCAAAGAGGAGCCGACTTGGTGGCCTTTCCAGAACTCTGGTTCCCTGGGTGAGCAGCCCACGTTTCATCGGATGTCAAACTACTCACATGTCGACAACGTCCAGATATCCCAAGTCGTTGGAGGCGAAATGGATGTTCAGCCGCGTGGAGGAATACGTCCAGCAATCCCTCGTCGTGGACTCAGAAGAGTGGCAGGCCTTGCGTGATGCCGCCCGCGAGAATGAGATCTTCGTATCCTTCGGCTTCAGCGAGCGCGACGGCAGGTTCATCTACATGTCTCAGGCTCTCTTCGGGCCCGACGGCAAGGTGTTGATTAACCGTCGCAAGCTCAGACCGTCTGGGACGGAGCGCGGGCTTTGGTCCGACGGTGACGTTAGGGGACTGCAGGTGGTCGACACCCAGATTGGGCGAATCGGTATGCTTCAGTGCTGGGAGCACTTCCGAGTAAGTCATTCCTTGCTGCATATATACCGAATTGATTGAGCTGATTGTTAGTAGCCTAGCATGACCTTCAACATTGAGGCACAGATGCCGAACATCCACGTAGGGGCTTGGCCGTACGTTGCGAAGACTTGCCACCTCTCTAGTCTTCCTTGGCGCTGATATTGTGAAAAGATACAACGAAAATCCGGGAGCCGATACCCAGGAATGGGAGGACGTCCAGGTGGCCTACTCAGCTCTGCGTGTCATATCGATTTTGACCGATGCGGTCACGGTCACGCCCAGCATCGGCCACGGTTTCATCAACCATGTCACCACGTTCCTGGCCAGATCTGATTCCAACCAGACAGCAAGCCCAGAGAATGATCAGGGCTATGCGCCTCTGATATATGCCTCGGTCAATGGGTCTTCCTGGTCGAACGCGTCTTACAACCTCGATGGAGAGGTTTCCTGGGGCACCCTGATGCAGATCGAGGACGGCTTCCCTGAGTACATCCCCAAGGTTCGTCTCACCAAGGCGCACAACAGCGTGATGACAGCATTCTGACTGTATTTTCCTATAGGAAACTGGCGATTTTGTGTCCTTCAGGCAGTATCCGACGGATAACATCGTGGCCGATCTCAAGTAAGATGAAGCCAGCTCACAACTCCCCCCTGGGGGAATGTTCAAAGATGACTAACAGCTTTCGATGTAGATCCGGTAACGCGAGCGAGAGTGTTGAACCGTTTGCTATTTTCAACGCTTCCGAAAGCGTCACACCCTCCGTCTCAGCTGTGCCTTCGACTGTTGCTGAGAGTGCTGCGCTGGCCGGAGGGTTCTCTGCACCGCTGCTGCTAGCATCGTTCACACTGGCACTATTCCGCACTTGGAGGTAGATAGCCTGGACGGAAATGTCTGAGGGAGCATCGCGAAAGCTAAGCGAACGCGTCTTGACTTGCTTGCCTTACAAGGAGCTTACAGGAAATGTGCCAGTGCGCACGGCACGAGGCCGCATATTTAATTTTGGCCAAGTGGTGTTTGCCTTGCCCACACAGCAAGAAGATATGTCGTTGCTATTCCTACAATTATTACGTCCCACCCTCTCTATGATGTTTAGTGATATTGCCATTTTGGTTGAAAGGCTCCTCGCCAGTAGTAGGATCCCTCCGTCGAGGGAAACGCATAGCCACAGCTGCAACCCCCTGAACGACAGGCCATGTCAATCAAAAAGCAACGTGGTTGAGATTTGTCCGCCATATTTCCACCTTTCACCCTGGTTGGAATGTCGCGGTACCAGACTCCCGACGCGCCTTCTCGTTCATCGATCGAGACCCTGTAGCCGATCTCGCAGCTGCTGATCATAATGGCGCAGGCCGGCGCCACCTAGAGCGTTCATCATAGACCACGGCCGCCAGGGTGATTCAAGCGGCGCATCGGGTGAGCGGACTGGGCGCAAGTTTCACCTGCCAAAAGGACCGCAAGGTAGCCAGTTCTAAGAGAGTCCGGACCTTCGAAGGGCTGACGTGTATGTTGCCAAGCTGAGCAGGTAGCCCCGAGTACAGGGAATTCAAATTAATCTGGGGTAAAGTCCACTTTTGCCTGAAATTGCAGCCACACTTGAATGGTGATGCTGGGTTTACGAGATGCAAGCCAAGCTCATTCTCTTAGAAGAAGAGGCCCAAAAGGTTCAGTTCGTGCGTAGTAAGTAAGTCAAAAACACCAAACACGGACAGCGCTCTCTCTAGTGGGGACCCTGGAACTACTGAAGTCCCCAGTATATGGTACCGAGTTTAGCCTGAAGTCCCTTTATCCTGGGGAACCACGAGGTCTACCGGATGCAACCTCACTCGATTAAGAAGCTGCATATAGGTCCCGTTTCAAGAACTCGGAATGAAAGAAGCTTCATGAAATTGATCAGATATGGAACTCATCTTCCGTTCTCTTTGAGACATTTTTGCGAGATAACTGTCTATAAGACCTCTGCCGTGAACCTGCTGTCGGTGATGTAGTTAATCTCAGACAATCCCACCATCACCCCAGTTCGTTCCAATTCACCCATATTGCTCACATAAACGACAGAATGCTGCTCAGAGCTGCGGCTGTGTCTGCGTTTGCCTTTTGGGCCTCTGCTCGGGCCCAACAAGGGCCATGGGCTCAATGCGGCGGGATAAACCACGCCGGCAGCACGACCTGCGTCTCGGGATACTATTGCAGGTACCAGAGTGATTGGTACTCGCAATGCGTGCCGGGCAGTGCGCCGGTCACCAGCACTCCGGCACCGCCGCCTCCTCCTCCGTCTTCGACCACCCTACAAACATCCACGACAGCACCCGGAGGCACCCCCGTCACTAGCACTACATCCACGGCCCCGGGAGGTGGCAACACGGCCTGCCCCGCTCTACCCAACGGCCTCGGAGCGTCTACTTCAGTCCTTCCCGACCCCTTCACTTTTCAGAACGGCGGCAAGGTCACGTCCAAGGCCGATTGGGCCTGCCGCCAGGCCGAAGTCAGCTCCCAGCTTCAGAAACTCGAGCTCGGCACCCTTCCACCGAAGCCGCAGTCCGTCACGACCTCGTACTCGGGTAACAGGCTGACCATCAACGTCTCGGACGGTGGCAAGTCCATTTCCTTCGCTGTCACCATTTCCAAGCCGAGCGGGAACAGCGTGCCGGCGATCATTGCCTTTGGGGCCGCGAGCATTCCCATCCCGGCTGGCGTGGGCACCATCACGTTCAACAACGACGAGATGGCCCAGCAGCAGGGTGGTGGCTCCCGCGGCAAGGGCAAGTTCTATGACCTCTACGGCAGCGGCCACAGCGCCGGCGCACTCATGGCATGGTCATGGGGTGTGTCTCGCATCGTCGATGCCCTCGAGCTTACCCCCTCCGTCGGCATCGACCCAGCTCGCCTCGGTGTGACAGGATGCTCTCGCAACGGCAAGGGGGCCTTCGTTGCAGGCGCCTTCGAGCCACGGATCGCCCTCACGCTCCCACAGGAGTCTGGCGCTGGCGGCGCGGGGTGCTGGCGCATCGCAGACTGGCAGAACCGCAACGGCTTCAGCGTCCAGGACGCGAAGCAGATCGTCACGGAGAACCCGTGGTTCGGCCCTGCCTTCAACCAGTACACCTCCAATGTCAACCAGCTTCCCTTCGACCACCACATGCTGGCGGGCCTTATCGCACCCAGGCCCGTGTACGTCATGGAGAACCCGGACTTTGAGTGGTTGGGCACCATGAGCACGTACGGCTGCATGGGTGGCGCCAGAAAGCAGTGGCAGGCTCTGGGATCCCTCGACTCCTTCGGCTACAGCCAGGTCGGCGGCCACGGGCACTGCAGCTTCCCCGGCGCGCAGCAGGCTGAGCTGTCCGCATTCATCAACAAGTTCCTGCTGAGGCAGTCTGCGGGGTCGACGAGCGTGTTCCGGACCGACCAGACGTACAACAACTTCAACGTGGACAGTTGGTCGCCGTGGACGGTCCCGAAGTTGTCTTAGAGGTGATATCGGGCCGATGATGTTTAGCTCTTCTATCAGACTCAATTTACAACTTTCACATGATTCAAGACTTGAACTTGGAAGAGGAACGGCTATTGCAAATGTTGATCGTCCCAATGTGGCGGAAGTGATAGTGTGACAATCACACCCTCCAAACCCAGGTTGACACTCCTGAACAAAAGGGCATCCTGTTTGACTTTAAGTCATGCCTCGGCGCTAGTGACAACGAGGCAGGTCCTGAAGCAGCTTTCTCTGATCTCGTAGAAGCGACGGCCCGTCTTCGACATAACTGGCTAGACGTTTTCGAGTGTCGCACCGGGAACGACCTATTGGGGATGAGGGTGATGCGATACTGATGAACCCAACAAGGGTAAGAGGCGTCAACTCCTTCGACCTGGGGTTTGGAACTTTGGGTTTCGATTCAAAGTCGCTCTAAACCAGACCGACACATGTGCTGATGACTGGCCACCAGATCAGATGCAGCTTAATCAGGGCGTATTTCTCGTACTCAGAACCTTGAAAACCCCCCCACCGCTTCTGCAGCTGACATGCAGCCAGGTCGTTCGTCTCACTCACCGTAAGCACAGGATAGGGCTGAATAAGGCTGTGCCACAGGCCGGGGTTTACTCGATCGGTGGAGACGACGTCAAGTCGTGTTGGTACACGAATATCTTTCGCGCGCGCCGAACCGAAATAATCACCTGTCCAACTGCAGGTAAAAAATGGTTGCCTGTTGATTGTTCGCCAAGGCCGCTCTGGATCCCTAGGGTCCCCGATAGGGCGATTACTTTGCCAATTCCCCAATCCCAGAACCAGGGCGGCTGTGCCTCTTGACTGCATGTGCAGGCCGAGATAATCCCAGGATGAGCTCATAACCCAATGTTCATCACATCTGTCGCCACGCCCGCGCCCTATCACGTTGGGGGCCGCCGAGCCGAATGTTGGAGAGGCCGTAGCCTACCTTAGATGAGCCCCCCGGCCCGACTTCCAGAAAGGGCAAGAAGAGGTCGGCCGACAAGGGACGGGTAGGTGACGACTTCGCCCGGGGGAGGGGACGGGGGCCCCGGGGTAGCCTATGATAACAAAAAGACGGACTCTCGTCTGTTGGTAGCAGGAACACACTCCATGTTCTGGACCATCCTATGGGAGCGGACATTGGCGCGTAGACTCGGGTGGTGACCGGCCCAGCCTGCATTTGGACTTGACGATGGAGTTCACCCAACCACACCCCTTTCATCTTGTCTCACCGGGCGCTTCTTCAAGGGTGACGGCCGTGATACTCTTTCCTCATTAGTCGATATCTTTTGGGGCGAAGCCAGCTTCGATCACGTCTTCCAAGGTTTCGCTCTGCATGGGTTCGCTCGTGAGGGTGGGCTGCCTGGTATCTCGGGGAGAGTCGCCGGTGACAAGCCCCCACGAGCCTCTTTCACTTGGCTTTCTTGGTTCTCCTAGCTCTCTTGACTCTGGGGAAGTGTCCGTCAATTAGTGTGTTATGGAGTCTGACCCAGCCTGATAAAAATATTTATATTCGTCCTCCCGTCCTCTTGGATTCAAGTGTTACAAGAGTTGCACCGACCTTCAATAAACGCACTCTCCTCTGCTTTCTCCTCTGAAACATCCATCTTATTATCAAGTCCTTCAGAAACTTATCCATCTTTCTACTTTGAGCCGTCCAACACGATACATCATGGAGAAAGGCGCCCTTTTGCCCACCCATGAGCCGGTGTGCGGTGGTCATACCAAGTGTAACCATCGCTCGAAGGGAAAGCTCGTCATGATCTTCCTTGTCGGTTGCGTCTGCCTCTTGACTCTCCTCAACACTCAGGTCCTCTTGTCTGCTGTAAGCCCAACCTCAAACCTTATGCCAGAGCCTAGCTAACTTTCAACCAGGACAACAAGACCACTGCTATCTGCGGGTACCACAATGCCCAGCAGAAGAGTGCCCTTGAAGACTCTGCTGTCACTCAGGATATCAACACTCAGGAGACGGCTGCTCTCCGTGCCCGGGACGTGGTCTCGACTGAGGCTATTTCCACCGACGGACGCTCTGGCTACAACCGTCGTGAGGAGACTGATGGTCGTTCCGGCTACAACAGTCTCCCAGGCACGGATGGACGTTCCGGATACAACCGTCGTGAGGAAACCGATGGGCGCTCCGGGTACAACAGCATTGGAACTGACGGCCGTTCTGGATACAACCGCCGCCAAGAGACTGACGGATTTGAAACTGATGGCCGCTCTGGCTATAACCGCCGCGAGGAAACCGACGGGCGCTCCGGATACAACAGTCTCCCGGGCACCGACGGACGCTCTGGTTACAACCGCCGTGAGGAGACCGACGGCCGGTCTGGCTACAACAGTATTGGAACTGACGGCCGCTCCGGATACAACCGCCGTGCGGAGACTGATGGACTCGAAACTGACGGCCGCTCCGGATATAACCGTCGCCAAGAGACTGACGGACTTGAGACCGATGGTCGATCTGGTTACAACCGTCGTGCAGAGACTGATGGACTCGAGACCGACGGACGCTCGGGTTACAATCGTCGCCAAGAGACTGATGGATTCGAGACCGACGGCCGATCCGGATATAACCGCCGCGCAGAGACTGACGGACTTGAGACCGACGGACGCTCAGGGTACAACCGCCGGGAGGAGACCGATGGACGCTCCGGTTACAACAGCATTGGAACCGATGGTCGTTCCGGATACAACCGTCGCGAAGAGACCGATGGTCGTTCTGGTTACAACAGCATTGGAACTGACGGTCGCTCCGGATACAACCGTCGCGAGGAGACTGACGGTAGATCCGGATACAACAGTATCGGGACTGACGGGCGATCGGGTTACAACCGTCGCGAAGAGACTGATGGCCGCTCTGGCTACAACAGCATTGGAACTGACGGGCGCTCTGGTTATAACTAAGCGGAAGAAGGGCAAGTTGTGCGGCCTCTTGTATCGAGGACATGCGGTGTTGGGAGTTTAGATGAAAGAGCCCGCGCTCTGGCATTGGTACACGTGAATTGGCGGAAGGCGGTTGATTGCGAGTTTCTCCGAGGTGTTGCCCAGTATTTCGAGAAGTAGATAAGAAATCTCACGGTATTTCGGGATATATCTCGCTGCTTCGTGTTGCTCGCGACGACGGAATCAAGTTGCTTGTAGTCAACTACCTAGGTAGTGCTAGGAACTTCGGTCAGTCTTGGCGATCGTGATTCAACACACCACAACTTTAAGATGAGCAGCGTTTCTTCGGATCAAGTTAGGCGTCAACGACTCCCAAAGTCGATGTGTCCAGGGTGTTAGACGCGAAAGGAAGAACTTTGGAACTGCCCTGCCCAGCTCGGTCCGCGCCGAACAGGGTTCACGGCATCGCACCAATCACTGCTCATCAACGCAATCCTGCTGACATTGCCGAGAGCTGCTGCCTGTCGCAAACATCAGCCCTATACTGCGGGGTTGAGGCAGGCGGTTTCGAGGACTAGGAACGTGTAGAGACATAATGCGAGCTCCAATTCGAGATAAACTTCTTACGTGACCACACAGTCCCATTGTTCGCTATCACATAGTCTCATTTTCGTCAGTATGGAGTCATATCCTTATCGTCCACTAAACCTTCCCAGCGAGACCAGAATCCTCACCGTCCAGCCAGGCAAGTTTGAAGACGAGATACAATGCAGTCTTTCACATATCGCCATCGCCGCCCCAGAGGAGCCGTACGAGGCCCTTAGCTACTGCTGGAACAAAGGCGTGGACCGCGACCCGGCCGACAATGGCATCGACCCGGACACGGAGATCCCCTGGGCAGTCTACGGCCGCGATGACAACGGCGAGGAGTTTAGAAAGTCGGGAACCACGCCGTGGAAGGACCTCGTGGATCACCCTTACTACCATGAGTCCTACTTCCGCCTCGGCGGCAAGATGCCCGACGCACCCATAACGTGCGATGGCGTCCGGCTTGTCGTCGGCGGCGAGCTCTTTCGCGCCCTGCGGCGGTTGCGGTCCGAGGACGGCCCGGCGCTGCATATCTGGGTCGACGCGCTGTGTATCAACCAGCAGGACGTCGTAGAGCGTAACGAGCACGTCAAGATCATGGGCCAGATATACGCCGGCGCGTTGGGGACGAGGGTGTGGCTCGGCGAGTCGACCCAGTTCGACTACCTGGCGTTCGACACGTTGGTCGCCGTGTCGGAGCTTCTGGACGATATACTCATCAAGCGCGGTCTCCTGGAGAGAGGCGCATCATTGCAGGAGATTCAGTGGCACTTCACAAACTCCCCCAATCCCGAACGGCTCGACTGGGGCTTGCTGTCGGAGATGCTCAACCGTGCATGGGTAAGTTTCTCTTCTCCATCTGGGAGATGCGATTCGAGAAGCGCACTAACGCTGTTGTCTAGTTCAAGCGGACCTGGATCATTCAAGAGGTGGCCAACTCGAAAAAGATCAAGGTCCACATTGGCGGACTGAGCTTCTCCTGGGACTTCTTCGCCGCCGTCATCTGCGGCATCATGAATTTCAAGCTCCAGGCGACCATATCGGAGTGCAAGGCCTTCAAGGCTGTCGGCATCATGGAGCAGCTGCGCTCCGAGCGAGTCGGCAACTCCATGGCACCTCCGGCCAAGATCCCCTTCTTGGACCTGCTCGAGGAGCTGAGGGACTTCCAAGCGACGCTTCCAAGCGATAAGATCTATGGTATTCTGGGCCTGGCTGAATACAGGGATGAGGTGGTGGTTGACTACGCCCAGTCACCGGAAGAGGTCTTTATCGACATCGCCGTGAAGGAGCTTCGCTCGGGTTCTCTCAACATCCTCGCCCACTGCGTCGATTCTTCTAAGCCAACGTCGCTGGCGCTCCCGTCGTGGGTGCCGGACTGGACCCAGCCCGGTTGGACTGAGCCCCTGAGAATTCGCGGTCTCCAGAGCGCCGCGGCCGGAGAGACTAAGCCAGGGCTCTCCATCGACTTGGAGGCGGGGATCCTGAAGATCAGAGGACGCCTGCTCGACAGGGTCGCCGCTGTGGAGATGAAGCGCCAGATCCCGCCTCCAAAGCAGATGGGGCCCATGGACGCCGATGATAACCCCGACAAAGAGGAATTCAGCATGGCACAGTTTGGCCGCCCGATGCCCGATGCCGCGGAGGAGGACGTGGAAGAGGAAGGCAGCAGCGTCGGCCAGGAAGAGACTTCATGGGAAAGCCCTGATCGTAAGAAGAAGCGCCCCAACGATGTCAAGTACAGAATGGCGAGGATCGCGGAGCAGGTCAAGCAGAGCGCCAAAGACTGGTACACAGGCGTCGCCGAAGTCGCGTTCCCAGACAAAAAGGCCACGCCGCAGACCTTGGAGAATCTCTGGAGGACTTTCATGTGCAACCGCACGCGTGAGAACGAGCGTCCAGGCGAGAACTGCGCGGTGGGCATGGACATCCACTACAAGATCGTCCTCGACGCCGACAAGGGCCCGGCCGGCGTCCTGCAAGAGCGTGTCGATCATCAGATCGCGAGCCACGGGCTGTCGCTCCGGGACGCGGACGCGTACTACCTGCGCGAGAAGGAGTCTTTCGAGACCTTTTTCGGGGGCCACACGAAGTGGACGTATAACCGCCGCTTCTTCCGGTCAGACGAAGGTCGGTTCGGGTGGTGCGTGGACGGTACAGAGCCCGGGGACGAAATAGTCTTGTTCTATGGGTGTAGCTCAGCGTTTGTATTGCGAGATACCGACAATGGCGACGGAAAGAAGAGAATAATCGGGGATTGTTACATTCACGGCCTCATGGATGGGGAGGGTTTGGCTTCCGAGTTTCAAGAGGTTGAATTCCAACTAGCATAAGAGTCATTGAAGAAAACACCGACGCGCCTAACAAACATTTGCCGCTTTTCGAACTCCAAGAGCAGTCTCAATATTAATGCACCGAATGAACAACATGCTCCGCTCTCGCTCTGATATCCCGCGAACTAAATCCAGCCCGAAATGCAATCGGCCCCTGTGGGACTACCCAAGTCTGCGAAACTACATCCCAGTAGCTTATATCCCTTCGCAACAGCTCAAACTCAACGCTCTTTGACTCTTTTGGCTCCAGATGAATCTTATCGAAGCCCCGCAGGACCTGCAAGGGGGTACCCTCGGGAACGGAATCCTCGGGCAGCGAAACGTACAGCTGCGGCACCGCAGCGCCGGAAACGGGACCGGTGTTGGTGACGCGCGTGGTAAGGCGGATAACAGGCTCCCAGAGCTCTGGGTTTCCTCCCGGTACGTTTTCGATTGAGGGGTTGGGCGCGGCGCTTATGTGTTTGACAAGTTGTTGAACCTTCAACGATGACTGCATTTCGAACGTAGTATAACTGAGTCCATAGCCAAACTCGTACCGAGGACTGATGTCTTCCGCAACCAACTTCCTGTAATCGATGAACAGCCCCTCAGTAAAGTCTGCCTGCCAGGCCGTCGGAGACGTAACCTCGCTCTCGGTCAAGTTGACGACGGGCACGTAGGCATCTTTTGGGTCAGCGGTGATGGAGTACGGCAGCCTGCCCGATGGGTTCACATCACCCCACAGGACGTCGACGATGGAGTTGCCGGATTCCTGACCGGGGAGGTGAGCAGCCAGAATCGCCGTCACATTAGGATTACCGGCCCACGGAAGACTGTTGATACCAGCTGAGTGCGTCACGACGACGGTGTTAGGACACCGCCGCACCACATTTTCAACTACCGCCGTCGATTCCCAGTCCGCCTCTGCTGCCGTCCGGTCGTAACCCTCAGAGGCGTACGTGTTCAGGAAGACGAGGCAAACGTCCGGGATCGGGTAGAGACTCCGGAAGTCGCCCGCGGCCAGCAGCTTATTGTTCAGGATATACTGGACGCGCGCGCCGCTCTCCATCTCATGGGCCTTGATGGCCTCGAGCGGGGAGACGATGTACGTGTGGCGCCCCGTGCCTGAGCCGCCACCGACGGTGAGCGTGCCGATCTCAAAGGCGCCGCCAAAAACGAGCCCGTCGGCCGGGTCCGCTGCATCGTTGCCGAAAACGCCAATGTTGGCCGGCCGCCCCAGCGGAAGCGTGCTGTTGACATTCTTGAGCAACACCGTGGCCTCGGCGCCCAGCTTGCGGATGAGGGAGGCATGATCGCGGCGGACATCCCGGCTCGGGGGAGGCTCGAAGGGGAGCAGGTCCAGTAGGTTTGACTGTGCTGCCATAGTGAAGAGTATGGACGGGTCGACGGAAGGGTAGTCGGCACCGTCTTGGTCGAAAAGGTAGTACTGCGTCATGATCCGCTGGATCATGTCATCGAGACGACCCTCAAGGACGGAACCGTCCGCAATCATCTTGGTGATGTTCTTCGGCCCCCAGTAAGTCTCGCCAGTTTCGACCTGCGCCTGACCGATCGGACCGGGCATGTTCATGTCGAGGCCTCCGTTGATACTCTCGGCCCCGGAATGCGTGGCGAACCAATCGCTCTGCACGTATCCCTCGAAACCCAGCTCGTCCTTCAGGACGTCGTTGAGCAGGTGCGAATCTTCGCAAGCATACGTCTGATTGAGCCGGTTGTAGCTGCACATAACGCTGGCCACGCCGGCGCGGACAGAATCTGCAAAAGGCCATAGATACAGCTCGTGTAGCGTGCGGTCGTCAATGTTTGACGAGACGGCCGCGATCTCCGTTCCGTTGTCGAGCCAAGAATCACTACGTTGGGTCTCTTGTTCGTTGCCGATGAAGTGTTTTGCGCACGCTTGGACGCCAGCGTCCTGCATACCCTCGATAGTGAGACGCATCGCGACTCCAGTTAGATAAGGGTCGACTGAGAACCCCTCCCAGTTGCGTCCTCCGAGCAGATTCCGGCCCAGCGGTCCAGCGACCGGGCTAATCGCGGTAGTCAGTATCACGGCTCTTCGGTGTGAGTTAGTCGTGTACTCACCCGAGTCCGACATTGACGCCTTTGTCGCGAAACTCTTCCCCCAGAGCCCTCCCCCGACGATACATTAAATCCTTGTCCCAGCTGGCCGCCGTCGTGAGGCCGGCCGGAAACACGCTCACCAGATCGGCACGGTTGAGCGCCGTTGGGCCGTCGAGCAGGCAAAGTCCGCGGAAACCGACGCGCTCGATCGGCGGGATATTGCCGATGCAGCCGCCGGCCTCAAGACCGAGTCGGCCAGTAACCATTAGAGACTTTTCGGTAAGGTTGAGCCGGGCGACGAAAGCGGTCGCCAGGGAAGCGGCCGCCCGCCGGTTCCGGGCTGGTGAAGGTGAAGCAGGGGATAGCGGCGGTGGGCGGGCTGGCCAAGGCCCGCTGCCGGCGCCGGATGGCCTGCTGGCATACCAGGCCGAGATTAGGATGAGGGCCGTGAGGTACAACGCGGTGGTGGTCCATGATTGGGTTCGGCGCCATCGAGATGGGCGAGACGGAGCCGTACATTGCGGAGGAGTGGCGGTGACAAATTGCTGCTGCTGCTGGCGCTGCTGCTTGGCCGAGGCGAAGGATCCGGCTTGCTTGGTGCCGGTGCTGCTGACACTCTTGCTGCTAGTCGTATTGCCACGAGGAAATTGGCTCTGGACGGGCATCATGTCGGTCGAGAAGCTGCAGGAGCGGCCATTCAAATGGGAAGAGATCTCCCCATCGTCGGCAGCTCGGGGACGCAGCGCATTGATGTGCGTTGGCTCTCGGACGTTCGAGTCCATGGCGGCGGGATCGCTTCTCGACGAGTCGTTCGTGGGTTCCATGACTAATGCGGACACGCACAAGCCTCAACTGCTTCGCTCGCGATGCTTTAACACATGGGCATGGAGGAGGTCAATGTCTCGAGAAATCCTGGGGTAGAGGGCGGTTTGACGTGAACCTTCGTCGACCAAGCCGGGCCTTGTGTTCGTCTTCGCGCTGTTCGGATAGGTGGCCGTGTCTCCTTTCGCTTGGAGGTGTTCAAGCGATTCTTTCCAAGAGGTTCCGGATGGGATGGGAGTTTGACGAAATGAAATGAGGGAGGGGAAGAGAAAATGCATAGGCCTTGAAATGCCGAACTCGGATGGACGTTGTGCCATTGCGTGACATCTGACCTACCACCTCTTTCGGGATGCCGTTGGAGAAACTTCCCTTCTCCTTGGCGTGTGCCTTGTTCCTGAAGCCTGACTTTCGCCTTGAGAGTTTGGAGACGAGGCCAATCGCGCCATCGCCGGGTCTCGGGTTCGGATCCGATGGGTCGAAGACGTCATCCTGGTCAAACATCGAGCGGTGCGAGGGTCTATACGCGTATTTGTTGATCGACGCACTCGACTTCCGAGTTGCCGCAAAGCAAGGAAATTGCGACAACGCAAGAGCAAGGAAGGTATGGCGTTCGGCCGACAAGCCGGCATGTCTCAATCTTCTCCGATCGCCGGGATTTCAGATTAGCTGAGTTGTCACGAGGTATATCGCGAGCGTACTCGGGCGTAATTGCTGAAGCGGCAATTGCGGACGTTCGTTTTTGTGCGTGACACGAGTTGCCAAGGCGAGTCTGTGAGTGCTAGTTTCTAATTGCTTGCTACAAAACAACCTGGCTCATTGTAACTGAGGAGCCGGTTGGAGTAATAACCGCTTCTCGGGGTCCCTGAACGTTGGCCACTTTCTGGCCACGGCAAAAGGTGTTAATCTCCGAATGCTCCATGCCCCATTCCCCTCGGGTTCACAACAGGAAGAGTCCTCACAACGTCCCAATAACTGGGTCTAATCAGAACAGAGTCCAAAGTTGTGGAACCACTCAGTTTGCACCGGAATGGGTTCCACCGCCGGTCCCTCATCTCCGCGATCCAACAACATCTCCACCACCGCCCCATATGGTGAGGGTTAGGGCTTCCATCTCCAACAATCACAACTGGTCGGTTAGCTCAGTTGGTTAGAGCGTGGTACTAATATGTTACAAAACATGTTCAGTAATGCCAAGGCCGGGAGTTCAAGCCTCCCACTGATCATATTCTTTTGCTGCTGATGAGTATAGTTGGACTGCAATGCTGGGAGTACTTTTTTGGTGATGTTTCGCCAAAAGGCAGTCTCTGGACTCAAAACGCGTTCACATTTGTGTCAAATTGCTAGGCTGAGGCAGATGCTTCTGAGAAACGTCAGTGTCCGAACATATATGACCTTCAAGGTTGTCCAAAATTATCTGACGAACAGTCTGAATTCTCTGTGACGGTTCAGAACGCAGATTTCGTAATCCCTCTTTTGAGAAAGCTAGAGCTGAAACAAAGAGGTTGAATTGCCTGTCCCTTACGGTCATCCTTCAGAGTACTTGCGAAAATTCAACGTCTGCCGTCTCATCAGAGATCTCAGATTCCACACAAGCTTTCGTGCAAGATGCTCTTTGACATGGATATCGGCAGCCGTGGCAGCCGTTGCAGCATTCTAGATGCCCACGGAAGAAGAGCTATGAGACGAGATCCAGCTTCCTGTCCGCTTATCCCTTATCGCTGCCGTGGCTTGTGGTGATCGAAGCTGCGAAGCATCTTCCTCGAAACGGCCCAACCTCTCGTATCTGTGCTCGCTGCCGTCGACAGATCGTTGCCTCGGCGGTCTCTCCCCGAATTTCCTCTTACGGAAGGTCATACAGGCGGTCAATGTCCCTGAGTGCAGAAAATGAAGACTTGAGACGAACTGACAACGGAGACTGGAGACACTCACTCGCGAACAGGTGGCTGCTCTTCGCGACGTCTCATTCGAACATCGGCTCTCAGCCCGAACTCCATTGTCTGATTGGAGTCGTAAGTTCTAACGGTGGCGCAGACGGCACGGAAATCAACTGTTCCGCTGGACGCACTGGCAGACTAGACATTGGGCAGGTCAAGCGCGTCCCAGGAGGATGGTCGACGCATCTCCGTCATGCGGTACGGCGCTCGAGAGAAACGCCAAAGAGACTTGACACACTCTTCGGCAGGACGCCGGCTACCTGTCAGCTCGCGGACGACTCCGACCTTATTTCTCCACTATCAGCACATGACAGAGAGAAGGTCATGACGGCAAGCCGCAGTCGCTGGGTGGTTCGAGCCCGAGCACTGTCCAAGCGTTCGCCCCTTCTGGTATATATCATGAGCCGGACGGACGGCAGTATCGAATTCTTGGCGGTTTCGGAAACTCGTGGGGAAACTGCATCAGGGAGAGGCGATTCCCTTCGTCTCAAAGATTTGACATCCGCAGATACTGGTTAATCCATCTTGCCGCTTTATTTACGTCACGTTGCGACGCTGGGTTCATGCCGTGCAGGTTTCGTCAGCCTGGGCGTCCATTGCTTCCGGCCTCGATTGACAGGGACCACCGCCTGCTCTGTCCACGAAGTTACGCACGAAGCTGGTCTATGTGAAAGCCATAAAACCTGGCGAATAATGCTTGAATAGGAATCTGGATGGATATCTGAATCCCTAATGGCGAGAATTTCGGTCGCCGATCAGTCAACCCTTCGCCAAACCTTGTTCACGTGCCAAGCTGTGAAATGTGCGCCGGGACTTGTGGGATGCTAGGTCGTCAAGCTTGAAGTTCATGACATCGTTGATTACACTGCTACAACAACATATTGAGGTCTCAGGCAAACAAGCTCGAAATCAAAGGTATTCCGCCCGTATTCGCTCGCTTTCATTCCGTCATTGGACCCTTTCTCTAGCCTTGCTGCCACAAGGAGGTTGTCTGGCCCTCGACGCTCACCTTGTCGATGGCAATGATATCCTCTTCGCTCAGTCTCCAACCCAGCGCCTCGATGGCGTCCTTGGCCTGCTCGACGTTGCGGATGCCAACGATTGGCAGCACGCCCTTGCTGATGTTGTAATTAAGCGACACGGAGGCCGGGCTCTTCCCCCGCTTCTCGGCGATCTCCCGCAGCACCGCGACGGTCGGCTCGATGTCCTTCATGTCGTAGCTGCTGAAGCGGTATTCCTTGGGCGGCGGACTGTCTGGCGTGTATTTGCCCGTCAGCCGGCCCTGCGCGAGCGACGCGTACGACTGGAAGACGATGTCGGCCTCCTTGCAACGCCGGATGTTGCCCGAGACCTCGGGGTAGCGGCGTAGCGGGCTGAACTCGCACTGGTTCGCCGCGAGGGGCACGTTGTACTTCCTCAGCTCGTCGCGGAACTTGAGGACGTCCTCGCCGTCGTAGTTCGCGACCCCGACCGCGCGCGCGAGGCCCTGCTCGACGCACTTGGCCATTCCCTCGGCAACACTCGCGACGCTCTGCGGGTGGATGGGCCCGTGGATGAGGTAGATGTCGACGAAGTCGAGGCGCATGCGCTCCAGGCTGGCCTTGAGGCTCTTGACTGGCGCGTCGACGGGGTAGATGAAGTTCGTCGCCTTCATGGGCGTGCTGAAGTACTTGGTCTGCACCACGACGCTGTCGCGGGGGAGGCCCTGAACGAGGTCGCCGACGATCTTCTCGCTCTCGCCGTTGCCGTAGGCCTCAGCCGTGTCAATGAAGTTGATGCCGCAGTCGTATAGGGTCTGCCACGCTTCCTGGATCTTGATCCACTCAGACTCGTCGTAGTGCCAGGTCGCTTTGTCGCCCCACGACCAGCCGCCTACGCAGATGTAGGATGCTTCGACGTTTCCTTTCGCGGCAGGGAAAGAGACGCGGTCGTTGGCCGTCGGGTTGAAGCTTTGGGGGAGAACATTCTTTCCTGCCAGCTCGGGGTCGACTCCCTTCGGCTCGTTGGAATGGTAACCGGCGACAGAAGACAGTCCGGCGCCGAGGGCTGTTTGCAATGTCTTGTCCATGATTTCGTTGCTTTGGAGTGGCTGTAGTGTTGGACCAGGATCTGAATCTCGTGGAAACTGACAATCGAGCTTGAGGTTGTGTCTAATCGAAGGCAGCATCACGGCATATTCACTTGGCAGGCATTCTTTTATGTTGCTTTCCCTCGTTGCTCATCGTGACTCCGTCAGCGACGACAGTATGATTTCAGCATCGTGGATTCTCTTCGCTGAGGTCACTCTGCCGTCAATTGCTCTCTAGCTCGGGTTTAACCTGGACTTGCACGGCCATGCTGGTAACACAGATGGGTCTTCTCCAGTCAGAAATATGGGCACCTGGGGCAAACAAACCGACCGACGACGGGTCTGAATATCGTCAGAATTACAATACATTGTGATCCATCACCCCGACGAGACGCTGCCCAGGGCCAACCTGCCGGCATATGCAAGATCACCTTGTTTTGGAACGCCAGGGCGCCGCCAGGGCGGCTTGTCTCGGATCAATTCTGATGGGTTCCTTTATTGTCCTGCAGCCACACTGCAAGACTCGAGGCCGTCACATGTGAAATTCCATGCCTTCCAGGCAACATTAGATGCTAGCAAGCTAGCACGAAGCTGCGTGGCATGGCCTGACCACCCGAATGCACCAAGACATCGACGATGGTAAGAATGCAGTGACGTCAGGATGATCGTCTCATACCTGGGTGAGGGCATGTAACACCCGAAGCTGCCAGCTGCGAGGTGGGTAAGTTGCCATCATAAAGCCCACGGCCTCCCTTGTCGTTTTACAAATCAGATGTTCGTGGATGGTCCGTCGTTCATATCCACAGTTTCCAGCAGTAATCAAGAAAACATGGCTACCAAGAACCAGAAGCTCATGAGGTCACACGACGCGGACGACATGATCGTCTACTCCATCCCGGAGGTCCCGGTCACCCTTCAGAGGCGGCCTTTCTTGCAGCCCGAGAGCGATCAGAGATTAACTCATACGGGTATGTTCATCTCCCGTCTCCATGCAGCCAATCGGGAAAATGTGGCTGATCCCATTGCGACGCAGGTACCCCGCGTGCCAACATTGCCGCGACCTACGACCATCCCGATGGCACCACGGAGAACGGCTGGGCTAAGGCTCATAGGCACCAGACTGTAAGAATGAGAACGACCTTGATTTAGGCAGTGTATGTGGCTAATCGCGACACGTCTAGGTCTTGCAACAACACTGCTCTTTCTTCGACACTGTGAGTTCTTCGAGGGAACATCAATACACAATCCCGCGGTGCTGACATGCTCCAAGGATGAAGATGGTGTGATATGGCCCCTGGACACCTTCCGAGGCTTCTACAAGCTGGGCTTCGGGGTCTTCCTGTCCCTGCTCTCCGTCTTCGTCATCCACAGCTTCTTCTCCTACCCCACGCTTACCGGCTACATCCCGGACCCCTTTTTCCGCATCTACCTCGCCAATATCCACAAGGACAAGCACGGCAGCGACACCGGCACCTACGACACCGAGGGCCGCTTCAACCCGCAGAAGTTCGAGGACATATGGTTCAAGTACGCGCAGGGTCGTGACTACATGACCATCTGGGACGTTCTGGCCATGCTGAAGGGTCAGAGGTTGGTCGCGGATCCCATCGGCTGGGGTGGAGCGTTCTTCGAGTGTGAGTCTCGATGGTCCTGTTCTAAAGTGGCCCGAATACTGACAGATTGAATAGGGCTTGCGACTTACATCATGCTCTGGCCCAACGATGGCCGGATGATGAAGGATGAGATCCGCGGCATTTACGACGGCAGTCTCTTCTACAAGATCGCAGCCGCCCGTTCCAGAAAGTAGAAGGGTGTTGTCACAAACGGTGGAAACGAGAGTTAGACTGGTCTTGAGGCGACTTTCGCAGGGGCATCAATTGCCATTGCCCAATTTAGTGGCCCAACATGACACGGAAAGTTGGAAAGCAATAGGAGTATGATTGATATAGAGAGAATACTACGAGACTTGATAAATCATGGCCTAAATGTTTCCGTAATGCAATAGTTGTAAAAACCCGAACATCGCGCGGGTAAATCTCAGTAAGTCACCATCAGTGCTGAAAGACTTGTATGTTGTCGCCACATAATATTGTCTACCTGGTCAATGCGCGAACCCTCACCACACTCAACGTTGGAAGATTTCACCGATAGTAGTGGGTATTGTCAGATTGAAGCGCCGCCGCCGCTCTAGGCCCTTCAATCTGACAAAAATCGTACTGGACCGAATCCGTCGATCACGCTCGAAATATAGCTCATGTGCTCGGTACGTCTCGAATTGTTCCTCATGTAAACACCGTCGGAAATTTCCCGGTTAGTATTCCCAGAGCTGTGGCATGTTCGGGTGGCGAAGCTCATCCACGTGCAAGGTGTTAGCCACAACCGCATAGCTCCCTCTCAGCGCGAGAAGGAATAGAGTGTGGAAGTCATAACATCGTAAATTAAATAATCTGTGTCGGTATCTAGAATCTGTTTCTCTCTGATATAACCCTGGGAGACCCCCGAAACACCGTTCCCAAAAGTACCGTGAATCATAAGACGTCGTTAATAGATCGACTGAGCAGGAATCTCCGCCGCCGTGAAGGGATCCTCCACGTACGGGTCGACCGGGTAAAACTCCATAATGATGTACCACTGAATCAGAGCGGCCATGAGAAATCCGAGGCCGCCCGTCAGGAACAGCGCCGCGATCGCCAGCGCCGCACCCTTCGCGACGAGGCTCACGACGCCCACCGCGAGGAACGACCCGGCGCCAACGAGGTTCCAGAAGCCATTCTGCCAGCTGGCGTCGAGGATCTTGGGGATGTACCACTTGTCCTGGGACAGGTAGATCATGAGCAGGCCGGCGAGCACGAAGAGGCTGCCGCCGATGAGCTGCGGCGAGGAGACGAAGATGATGGAGGCGTTGGGGTGCGTGAGGTCGAGGACGCCCGGGATGCCGGCGACGGCCGAGATGGTGAAGAAGATGCCGGCGAAGAGCTGGAGGATGCCCGCGCGGAAGGCCGGGCTGGGTAGGAAGATGCTCTTGAGCTCATACCAGTTGGCAAACCAGACCCATTCGTCGCTGCCGAGGAGCGCGGGCTTGTAGGCGTTAGGCGCGTCCTTCTTAGGGTCCAGGACGCCGCGGTCGACGTTGAAGGCGGCCAGCAGGCCCATGAAGCCGCTAAGGGCGAAGAGCGTGCCGCCCACGGTGAGGGTGGCCTGGATAGCGGATTCCTGGCCTGGGAAGTCCAGCTTGGGGCTGACGATTGGGAAGAGGGAGAAGATGCCGTTGAGACAGAAGCAAATGCCGCCGGCGATGAAGACCATGGTCGCAAGCCAGCCCATGTCGCGGTATGGGTAGATAGTGAGCATGGCGCCGATGCGCGAGAAGCCCTTCCGACATGTGTTTGACTCAACTGAGAAGACATCCGGATCCCTCTCGGGCTTCGCTTGCCTCTCTGCGTCGCATGCCGCCTTGTACGCGGCGTAGTCGATATGGTTAAATGTGCGGTGCCAGACAGCGGATGCATACCGTTCGTCTGTTGATCTCTCTGATGGGGGATATCCGATGGAGCTAAGCGACGGATAGGGAGATGCCCAGGATTCACGTGTCTGGTTTCCAGTGCCAGCAGGTGTCCTCAGATAAGACACCCTTCGGGGGTTGTAGGCGTTCATCTTGGTATAGGCGTAGGTGTTGTCGTGTGTTGGTGGCGATGGCTGTGTTGAAGAGGACCCTGTGATCCTTAACCCATCCTTTTTGATATTCCTTCTTCTCTCCCTTCAGGCTCGTCGTTGATGGATGTTGATTGCGGTAAGATACCAGTCCGATCGGGTTTGCCAACCGGACCAAGATGGGAAGCGAGCGGCGGACAGGGCCCTTATTTACGCATCTACCCCTTCCACCGTCGGAACGTCATGATCCCTCGTCGGGTTTGTAGCTTCGCAGCCGGCTCCGGGACCAAAGCCCAACCCCTCTGGTGGCCTGAGCATAAAATACCTGCTTACTTCGTTTCAGTGCGTGCGTATTTGAGTGGGAGGTGAGAGGGGGGGCGAAAGGGAACAGACGCGTTCTACAGCTTAGCATACGGCACCAAGTACAAGCCAAAAGGTTCTCTCCGCAGACTTTTTGCGGGCGAAGTTCTGAGAGCGATGGCACGCCTGAACACTTGATCACCATGTTCTGTCGCTCTCGGCATGCACGGGCGGATGATTTCAGACGACGTACGTCCTCCTCCCCCTTCCCCCACCCCTCCCGCGCGGGCTGTACTTGCCTTTCCCTCTTGTTTCCTGCTGCGCAGGCCGCCCTCGTGCCTGTACTCCCTCTCCTCCAGTCTCCTCCTGAGACGCGCATTGCCTTGAGTCTGGTTGATAAGCTGTCGTCCAGAAGTTTAGGACGGACGCTGGTGGAGGAGGGCCGTCGCCGGGGATTGGCCGCGAGTTGCGAACTCTGTCCGGGTTGAAACAAACCTTGGACCCCCTCCTCTCATTCTCCCTCTTATCCGAATGCATGGTAACTCCTGCGTCGCCTCTGAGCCTCTGAGCTTCTGAGCTTCTGCCCTTCTCTTGTCCGCGATGTCACGCCAGCGAGAGTCTCCTCCCGGCGGGGGTCCCCGACCCAAAGGCTTGACCACGGTCTCGTTGCAACCACACGATGCGGCCATTCCTCTCACAGCTTAGCGGCAGGAACGGGCGGAATCACACGCAAGCTAACGCTCTTGGCCGGCGTCCGCGCGGTACCGGCACTACGCCGGCGAGGCGTTCGGCTGTCACCTAGTGGCTGCAGGGGGGAGAGTCCAACATAGCACTCCCCAGATCTCCAGATCCGCCCCGGAATTATCTTATGGAATAATGATATGTCGATGTGATATCTGTATGATCTTCCCGTGAGGCTCCGCAGAACTGGCGCGATTTTGACTCCTTCACTTGAAGCAGAGAGTGTTAAGAGCCAAGTTGTCAGTTGGCTCTGAGGCCTCGCGTCATCCTAACAATTCGCCCTCCTTATCCGAAGTCTCGTCAACTTTGACTTTTTCTCTGCGGGTTGAGGCGAGTCTATTCTTATTCCTCTGCACGCCTCCTCGGTCTCGTTATGTGTAGTTGGCGAGGCTCGCGTACTGCCTACCAACTACTCCCACCTGAGGAAAAGCCTAGCCGACACCCATCTCAAGGGTGGCTTTGTTCATGTTTCTTGTGAGAGAGGACGCGAAGGCAGGTTAACCTCACTCTCACGCGGAAAACAAGCTTCGCAGTACTCACCACCTCCCCAGGTCCCCGAGAACTTGCTTTTGCCTTCGGACTTTTTTGCCGCCTTTACCCACGGATCCCTGCCCAGGCCATCCAGTCAACGCATCCGCAGCGCGCGCGCTCGCCCGCGCCCAAGCACAAACGGCACGAACTCGGGGTTGTGCTCTGGAGCCTGAACCAACACACATGTGCCCGCCGCTGCACCCTCCCCGACTCATGCGAGCCTCTCGCGGACTTAATTCGTGTCCAATGTTGCTCTCGCGAATACCCTCCTCCCCCGCGCCCTAGTGGGACGGCTTTATCCGCAGGAGGGCCAGAAGGGGGACGGGACACTTTGCGGCTAGTCGCCGGCGCCGGTTGGGAGCAGACCAAACGCTCAGGGGCAACTCTGTTATCTCGGCTCCGGGCGATCAGTAAACGCAAAAATGGAAAAAGCGGCAGAATGCTGCCACCGGGCGTTGTTGATGCCGTAGCAGCATGACCGATTCTTGATTGTTGGTCTAGTCAGAGTCGTGTCGAAAATAAACTGTGACAACGCCTAGGTCAAAGAGAGCGAACAAGGCGGATCTTTCTTCGTTTGCAAGAGCACAGCCCGCAAGAGATTATTTATGGAAGCCAAGCCTCAAGCGCCAAGCGGTGCCAAGTGGTGACACTGACCAGCTTCCAAATGCTTGATGTGAATGAAGCCTTGAAAAAGGGAGTGTTCGTGAGAAAGACGCAGAGCAGATCACGCTGCCAAGAGCACAGCCAAGGCGGGTAGACAGCTTGGCGCTGGTGAGGAGGCGCGCGAGACGCCCGCCTCGCGGTCGGGAGGTTGACTGGGTATAACCAGGATGCCCTCCCCGTGGATGAGACCCTAAGCACCTCGAGACGGTTCGGGCATCCAGCTTCTTGGTTCTTAGTGTAGGGCACTGGCTCTTCCCCCTGAGGTCTGCAAGAGCCGCCTCGGGCGCCGCAGGGATCAATGCTGGGCGGAGAATGAAGAACGGCTGGGATCTCGATTCTTCAGTTGCGTTTGCGATGAATCGAACGCGGAGAGCAGATAAAACAGCCTCGAACTATTGTTTACGCGATTCTAATATTGACCAGTGATTCAAGCATGCAGGCAAGAATCAAGGCTTCTTCCGACCGTCGTGATTTGGAAAATCAGGAACAGAATTTAAGCAATGAGTTATGATTTTAAGATTACTGGGTAAGATTAATAGACAATCTCGATTTGTCTTCTCGGCCGCGCTCTCCCGAGGGACTAGTCCGACAGGGCGGCCGAGTGAGTTTCCCAATCACCTGGCAAGGCGACCTTCTCTGAGTTGAAGCTTTTCTCTAAAGGGGAACGGCAAGTGGGGTGGTAGGGCACCCTCTTGAATTCAACCGCATTGAGCCTGGGACGAATAGCCTTCGGGTTCGGAAAGTCAAGCGTAGGTTTGCATGAGCAGAAGGTCCCAATTCAGACGGGAACCTGACAAGTGTCTGTCAAGTTTTGCTTGATGGACTTGACTCGGAATTTCTTTTCCGCTTCACCTCGAGGTCCGGCGAGCTCATAAATTGCCGACTCCAAACTGCCGACCCCGGAAACTCGGAAGCTGAGGTGCATACAGCAACGGGCGCGTCGCCGGCATAGACTCAAGACAAAATCTCCAGCTCTTAACACGACAAATATTAAGAGCGCCTATCGTGAGTCGAAGTTTGCCTGGTTGCTAGGTGGTCGCAACTGTTATCCCAATTTGGTCGAGCCCGATGACGACTCACGCACCCCTCGACTCGGCCGCCGTTGGGCCGTGGAGATAGTATCAAGAAACTCTAAGAATGTTAAATCAGTTAATTTCGGAGACACGAATGTCCCTGCCCGTGACTCTGAAGCAGGAACTTGCCGCTTGTCATCTGAAGTTGTCAGTCGACAGCTGGAGGTTGAGGTCGGGAAAAGTGGGACCCAAGCTCACCTGGGCTCACCTCAGACCACATGATCTGAGGCTCACCTTGCATTCACCTTGGATTTTGCCAAACACCCAAAACACCAAATTAAGGTGGCTGGGAGAAAACCAAAACAACGAGAGGAAGGAGTGACCGATATCACCACCTGCTTGCGGATTCTTCCTGACCGTGGAGCCAGGCAAGAGCGAGGGCATAAAAGGGCGTGACTGAGCGACTCTCACTTCCCTCTCACAACCTCCACCTCTCATCTCTCTTTCACCTCCAAACCCAATCTGCTCACAACAATCGTGTGCATCTCTTCTTGGCCTACTACTCAAGACTGCGACGTGTTTTACCGTCAATAATATTATTCCGCATTGCTAGGAGTACTGTTTCATTTATCCACCCAATCCTGTTATTCATCAGCTCTCCAGCGACTCAACCCTCCGGCTTCGTCGCCTCATTCGCATGTTAATTTAGCTCATCATACTTCTACCGGAACGATGAGTCGCCAAGCCGCCAACGGCAAGAAGGTACGCGAGACCCCCAGTCTGGACCTTGGCTTGGACCTGGGAGCGTCCAAGATGCCGGGCCAGTTCCCGAAGGTGAGTTCATCGGCTCGTTGCAGCCGAAAACGGGCGCAACCTTCGTCCGTCGCTTTCTAACCCAAATAACACGCAGACACCGGTGAAGAATAAGGAAGTCAGTTGGCCCGAGGATCTCAAGGCCGCATCGAAGGCCGTCGCGCCGGTCGCGTCGCCTACTACGGCCGAGAAGGTCGACGGCCTGTTGCTCTGGAAGACCCAGGTTGATCGCAGGCTCGAGGAGATCGACTAGAAGTTGGATTACCTCCTGCAAGAGACCCGGGAGTCCCGCCTCATGGAGAGTAATGAGACCGAAAAGGGCACCACGCTGGCAAACTGCTGCGGCCGCTTGGATAGCCACCAAGACAAGATCATGAACATGGGCCAGAAGCTGGCTGCTGCGACGCGCCAGATCCACTATCTCACCAGTGAGATTCATCAGCTCAATGATGAGAAGGAAGTCACAGTGTCTTTCAAGTCTGGCCGAAGGTGAGTTGGGCCGGAACATACAAGGCACACTGGATTTGACATCAAAGCAGACAGTAAGATCGCGATGAGAGGTTTTGTTTTTGCTTTGATACACATACACGACTGCAAGCGTTGGTACAGCGAAAGGTGTTCTGGATTTGCACCAAAGAAGCTTTTGTTGGCATCAAAGCGGTTTTGGTTTTCTTTGGTTTTGTCAGCATTGCACCAATGATTTGCCCTCGCCCAGCATCGAGAGAACAGACGTTTTGGCTTGGTTCATGTTCACACCATCAAGTCGGAGAAAAGGGCCGCACAAGGGCCTACGGGACAGACACACACAAGGTGCACTCCAAGAACAGTGGTGCGTCTGTTTTTTCAGGTGGATGGGCGGTAGATGGATAGCACTTTGTTTCCTGTTTTTGGTTTCGGGGAGATGGTGAATGTGTGGAAACAAGCATGTCGAGGTAGGTTGCCTCGAGAAATAGGAAACAAAGGCAACCTGTTCGTGTCAATTGACATACTTTGCTCGCGAAACACCGTGCCCGACTTCTGACATGAACCTATCTTCGCCTCGCGAACCAGATCGCCGCCCCGATGAGGGGCACCAACGTGCCGGCAACCTTCAGCCCAGTCTCCCTCCAGTGAGCAGACAGTTCCTTCTGGACCATGACCTGGAACTCGGCGGACTCATTGACTCTGGGGTAGGGCACTTCCGGGACGTCGTGCCCCAGGAACGAACAGATCTTCTCCCATCCCAGTCCGTCCTCAAGCTTGAGCACGAGAAGCTTTTCGGCGGGAACAAGCTCCTTGACCGTCTTGTTACTGTGGAACGCGAAACTTTAGCCCCGAACCTTTTACAGGAACACGTCCCGTGCAACTCTCTCCTCCCACGAACGCTACTCATCGGGGAGGGGGGCAAACATGAACTCACTGGTCGTTGTAGACTTTGACGGCCTCAGCCTGGGCCTTATCATCATCCGGGCCCATGTATCCCCCGTACAAACTGCGGCGGAAGCTAGTCGACAGCCCTGACAAATAGCACGTGTACGAGTCCAGCATCCCGGCGAACCGGACCGGGGGCGAGGCGAGGAACTGGCCCAGCGGCTGGAAAGTCTTGGACACGGACCTGCGCCACGCCTCCGGGTCGCGTTCCGTCAGGACGAACTTCGCGTCCGGGTAGGCCGCGACGAGGTCCCGGAGGAACCAGGCGGGGATGTCGGTGATGCTGTCGAAGTCGCCGAGTCACTTGTCGAACTCGACGCGGGTGAAGCGCTCCCCTTCGCCCTCGTTGCTCGCGCGGACGGCGTCGTGCTTCATCCGGATGTGCGGCACGCCGTTCTCGAAGACCTCGAGCTGGTGGTACGGCTTGTAGCCGAGGATCTGGAGCGCACGGTAGAAGCCGAGAGTGCCATTGCTAACGTCGCGAAGTCAGTTGAGCTCGTCGTCATGCTGACTGGCCTTGCTTACCGTCCGAAACTCAAGAGAATGACCTTCTTCTCCTTGGGGTTTGGGTGGATGGGCTGGCGGTCGATATATCGCGACATGATGCACTCAGCTGGGGGCAATGAACGATGGCGCAATCTCGACAAGAAATCGCAACATACAGAATGCCCATTTTATCACTCTCCTTTTCCTCTGCTCTCGGCAGTGGAGTAAGTAAAAAAGTGTAGAACCCCGCGATTCATCCTCAGCGCTTATGCGGGAAACCGTCGTGTGGGCTCTTTCAGAGGCGACCCTCAACCTCGTTGAGGAATCCGGTGTGCTTAGCGGACCAATGAGTTCTCTTGACGCCGTGATTGTCCGTCTGCAGAGTGTGGCACCATCCTGTGAACTTGGCTGCATAGGCCCATCCGCTGCGTTGCTGTCGCGTGTTGGTTGGCCCATGACGTTTGAACAACATCATAGGATTAGCCGGGTAAATTTTTAAATTTTTTTGTTGTTGTTGTATTTAACGCCATGGCGGCAAAGGGTCTCGCCCTTGCCGCAGACCTCCCGAAGGGTATGTGGCGT
>WIGO01000217.1:0-36922 GCA_014235945.1 Colletotrichum plurivorum
AGCAATCAGCGCGTCGTGCTGTAAACGGCAACGTACTGCGCCTCAAACGTCCCGCCCGGCAGCGTGCTCGCGATGGGCGTCTTGGACCCGAAGATGGCGTCCGGGAACGCGCCGCCCATGGCCATGTTGAGCAGCACGAAGTGCTCCTTCTGGAACGTCTGCCGCCAGACCGCGGCGGGCAGCTGGGCCTGGTTGAGGATGTGGTACAGGTTGCCGTCCACCTCCCAGCGGATCGTCTCCGGATACCGGGTGCGGTCGATCTCGATCGAGTAGGTGCGGAAGTTGCCCGGGCAGGGGCCGAAGCGCGGGCAGTCGCGGGTGCGGGCGATGCCGCTCGGCTCGTTGCACGCGCCGCCGGGAGACTTGTCGCAGTGGAGGACGCCCCAGATGCGGTTGACGTTGTTGACGTTCTCCATGATGTCGATTTCGCCGACCCACGGCCAGTTCCTGTGTGTTGAACGCCACGTCAGTTGCTTTGCTTCCGGCCGGCATATGTGCGGAGTGAGGGGGCAGACTTACATGTAGTTGTCGCGGTACTCCTTGCCCAGCGTCCAGAACGCAGCCCAGTAACCGATCCCTCGGGGTCCAAAGTTGGGAAGCTTGAGACGCGCCTGGATGCGCATCCTAGTGCCCGGCTCGGTGACGAAGCTCCGTTTCGTCTCGATCCTCCCGGACGTCCATCCGCCGTTCGCGTCCCTGAGAGCTGTGATCGCGAGCGTCCCCTGTCCTGTGATCTGCAGGTTGGACGAGCTGTTGGTGTACGTCTGGACCTCCCAGGTGCCCCATTGGGGCGGGCCGCCGGGGTAGCTTCGATGAAATGTCTAGTCAGTTGATGGGCCTGGAAAGCAAGTGTGTGGATGATCTCACCTTGTCCCGGTGTCGACGATCCAGTTTGCTGGGTCCGGGGGCGAACCGGCCTTGCCCTGAAAGTCATCTGCCCACACCAGTTTGAAACCCGGGATATTGGGGACGTGGGCTTGTTGTCCTTGGGCCGAGGGTAGGGCCAGAAGCACGGCCGCCGCCACGTTGGAAACACGCATGATCGGCGCCTGGATGGAGGAAGGTTCACTGGGAAGTGTAACGGAGGTCCAATTGGCGTGGCTGTTGCTTCGAACGCGTGGCTACGATCGGTTCACGGCACGAGGCGCACGAAAGGAGCGAAAGAGCAGTAAAAGAGTGAACGTGATCGGCAGCGATACCCCAGATCCGCAGAACACGAAGAAGCTCGTTGGGACCGACCACCATTTATTATCGGCTACGTCCTCACGGCACAGCCACGGAAAGGCCTAGCCCGGAATTATGTCCGGAACTCTGCGAGATTGAGTGGCAAGCTGCCCAGGCGGCGCCAGTGGCCTTGGAACCCTCCTTTCGGCAGCAGCATGTACACCAAGCCCACTGTGGCGTCGGTCTGGAATGCTGTGAAATAAGGTATTGTGAGAATCCAAAGGGCGTTGGTGGGAAGAATCACGAGGTCTGGCTGAGACACAGAACGAGCCCGAGACAAGCTGAGCGGCCTCCGCCAGCCGATCCTTTCCCAAAGCCCTCTGCAGCCGCACTTTGTTTTCTCCTAGGCGCGCTGTTTGTTTGTGCCTATTTCTGTTGCGTACGGAACGTTGCAAACACTGATCAGAAAGTATCGACCAACTAAATACTTCGCCAGACTACTTCCTTAGCGCCCAGGTGTGCCTGCTTCGAGTAAATGAACTTTGCTCTTGGGTCTGAGAGATGTAGTGGGTTCCCAAAGACGTAAATGAACCTATCTTCGGCGCTCTTTGCCCCTGAGCCCCAACGTACGGTACCGACTAATGACTCACGAGGAACAAGTGTATGTATGAAGAGCTTTCGCTCAAATCAACAGTCTTGGATTAGTCGCGTAGTGGAACCTTCGTTGAAAGGTCACGCAAGCATCAAGAAGGTATACCGACAAGTGAACACTAGATCCATACAGAGGGAACTATGGAACATCCCGCCCCAAGATTGGCGTAAGGATTTACGACTACAAAAAATACACTACAGCATAGACAGCCAAATGACTTTGGTAGCTATCCGTACAAACTTCAGACCGCCGTCGTAATTTCACAACTCCTGACTTTGATCGTCTGAGCTCCCGGCCTGCTAGCCTCCGGGCTACTCCGGGCTACTCCGGACTGCGGGGAAGCCGGTTCGAGCGGAAGGCCGGCTAGTCAGAAGAGGCTTTTACTCACTCTCTCGGCAATCAAAATTCGCATCAGATTTCTAAGGTGAGCAAGGCGCGAGTGAGGTGGGAGGGTGACGGTCTTTTGCGGACGACCGTTCAACTTGGAAGAAACCTGGCATGCCGTGCCCCGGGCTACGGTGGTCTTCGCGAAACGCGGCATTCCCCATAGACTACTTGTCAGTGGTACGCAGCCTAACAGAATCACAAGTTTCGCGATAGTCTGGAAAGCAGGACTTCTGGCGGCAGGGGTCACTGCACGAGCACTGTAAGAGACTTGACTTGTGGCAAACGCTGTGTTTGAAATGCTGGACAACTAGTAGATCTAACCATGAACAAAAACTAGCCCGCTTGACAGCCGCAGCACTGGTTTCTTCACTCGTTCTCAAGGTCGTCTGTTGGTTTGTCTACTGGTTTGAGCCGCCCGGGGAAGGGAAGTTGTGGCAGCACGGTTCATCGCGAGCCTCGACTTGGCCCCTACAACGAAGTCCATCAGTATGTCGTCCCGAAAGGGGGGCAAATTGTGGAGACTTACTCGACCGCCGTGGGCGCAGCGACGGCAACGGAAACCATCAGGACAGCAATGACAGCGAAGAACTTCATCTGCAGAGGGCGTTAGGTAAGCCATGAGCAAACTTGACGCGGACAGGGTCTCTGACGGGGTGGAACTCACTTTGATTATGTGTTTTGTAGTAGACGATTACCGGATTCGATGGTTAAGTGTGTTGATGATTGCAAGCTGATGGTTTGTTGCGGTCTGGAGCTCTTTACGAACACTTTTTGGTCCTGGGCTTCTGGGTCTTTTATAACTTTGATCCTCTTCATGGACTCTTTTACTCGGAACATCAAAGCCCGACTCAAGGTGTACCTAGACGTTGACAGGCTCAGTTATCCACGGGGCCCTGCCTCGCCAAGAAGAGCTCGTGACCGCAGCGGGAAGGCTTAACATAGGGTCTGCAATGTCGCTTAGAAGGATCGCGTTTCATTGAAGAGAGCCCAAGTGCTTCAGAACAGCATCTTGAGGGACCGCAAACGCAGACTGCTTGGGATCCTGACTCGTCACGATGCTCGAAGCGAACGGCAGTGCAGGGTTCAACTGTTGGTAACGCGAGTCGGATTCCTGCTTCCCTTCCGAGATAGGGAATTCTGACAGGAACGGAAAGTTGAAATAAGCATTCGCTTGCCCAAGCCGGGATGGCGGTGTTATGACTCGACGGGGGCCGGCTCCATGGCAGCGGTTCGCGTCCAGGGTGACGGATCGCTTGGAGTTCTTTGCCGGTTTTCCGTTGCTGCTGTTCCAGCGAAGCTCTCACCGTCATCATTTCGATGCTATTGGTTTCATACAACATGCCGTCTGTAATTCCTTTATCTGCTGATGGCAAGGCAATCTTTAACGCAAGATGGCAATCTAACAGGCTTTGAGATGAACTAGTCGGACAAGAATGGAACCATGAGTTGATTGAATCAATCAGACGGGAAACTTACATGGCCTCAGCCGGTGCATATACCAGGGCTTGTAACGAGCAACGTTCCATTAGACAACATGAACCCCATTTGACATACCGGGGTAGATAATGTACACGTGCGTCGCTCCAAGGCCATCAGACGCGCAAGTTGGACAGAGGTCTAGACTTGGCGCTCTCCACACTTTTCTTGAGGTAGTTTTGGATATCTTTAGGCCCTGACAGTATCCATTGGGTCAATCGGATGTACAAAGGGCCGCGCCAGGCGCCCTCCCCGCATGATCCTGGACTCCAACGCTCGAGGCCTTCTGAGTTGTTTTTAATATCTTGCCAAGCTGCCATGATGACCGCACTGGGCCTTGTCAAACCGTAAGTTCGGGACGAATTAGTCCTTTGGGCAAATTCATCATTTGGCGGCAGGCAAGTAAGCACGGTCTTCCACATCGTGTTTAGGAGTCAGCCCGGCCGCTTTCTCTTTTTGCAACGGGGCTACCTCAGCAGGGCAGGTCGCCTGGAACACCCGCCGTTGTCATACTTAAGATGCATAAGCGAGTCTTGGGGTTTAGTAGGGAGTGAGAGGCCATGAGACTTGGGTACTTCTGGCGGCAGGCGGAGGCAGAACCATGATAAGAGCCTTCTGCGCCAAAGAGCGCGAATTCGAAGAACGTTTTCCAGAGAGACGTGCAGACTGCGTGTCAGCCCTGCAGGGTCTTGAAGATCGCTTGGTATTTCCATTAGTTGAAACGCAAACTACAGGCAGGCTGACTCGCGCGTCAAAAGATGACGCGAAACGGAACGCATCAATCTCGGGAAAAGGCCCAAATGCCGGATTTATCGGAATATGAAGTTGACAGGAACTCTTGCAACTTGCAAGAAAGACGGAAGCAATGCCAGCCTCAAAGTCATAATGGAAATTGACGGCTTTAGGGGGGCGAACAGCATACAACCCTCAACAAGTACATACTCGATCACCGAATCGAGTGGGGTAGATCGTCAGGATCGCACAGTCTTGATGGAAGTGTTCAAACTGGACACAAAGCCCGTGCGAAACCCGCGGTGTACGGAAGCCACTCATCCTAGGTATTTACTCAAACTGCTCCAGCCACCTATCACCAAGACACCGGAAGACTGGGCCGTTGTAAGCCAGCAAAGCCGCATCGTTTCACGAGAAGTGACTGCGGCATAGGAGGCCAGAGTGAGATAAGGATGTTGCTGCAGGGGTTCCGGTCTATCAAAAGACGCCGCCGCAATTTCATATCTCTGCACGGAGTTACGGGCTGCGTTCCTGGCCGCTCTGGGCGTGGTGGCAGCAGAAACGGTGATGTCCAAGATCCCGAAGAACATGACGATCGACTGCCGGGGTGGAGGGTAGACATACCAGGCGAGCGGATACGGTCTGACGGCGGTGTCGGAAAAGGTGTGGATGTTACTCGAGTGGGTGCTATATAGAACGCCTTGGCGTCACTGACGCGATGCCGGCTGGGTCTGTCCGGGGAGTGTCGGAACACATTGGGGCGCCCATGCGGATGTTCCCTGAACAATCTGTCTCTTCTCCTCCTCCTCGATTCTGAATGCTCTCTTTATCGCTGGTCTGTATGTTTGTCATGTCTCAGGATTCCTATGTCTCGAGAGCCACTGTTCATGCGATACAACTCTCAGATGAAATGGACTGTGTTCGGCGTCTTTGCGCGAAATAGTTCACTGCCAGATGATTCCTCACAGTCCTTCAGCTTGTCCCCTTTCAGACTTGAGACCCCGACGTAGGCAGTGGTCTGGGATGATGGACTTGTAAGGGTAAACTAGCCTCGACTAACGCCAGTCAATTAAAGAGGTTTGACTACAACGCACTGGTCACTCTCAAATGCAACGGTAGGCATGAGATGATTTCGTGGAATTTCAGTGATTGGAGTCGAACGAGATTCAAGCAGAGCTAAATGTGCTCCCCACAATGCCGGACAGCTCACAACCGTTGCCCCTGACTCCTCCAACCCCAACTCCAGAAACCTCAAGAAGAGTTCCAGTAAGTCATATCAACCCACGAGGTGTACCCGGGCAGAATCGCGTCAATGGTGACAGGGCTGGAGAGCTTCTTTGCCCAACTGATCCGAGTCCCACTGGCTCCGGTCCCAGTGTTTCCGTACTCGGCGTAGTACACGTTCCCGGTCGGGTTCGTTCCCCAAGCCGACCACCCGACGGGCTTGACGACATTGCTCAGGTCCGTGTTCTGCACCACGACGCGGGCGTACTCTCGCCATGGGCGTCCGAGGACGGTGGACTCCTTGGCGACGCCGGAGCCAGACTTGGCCGCGACCTTCGATCTGTTGATCACGTACCAGTATGAGTCGGCGCTGTCGCGACCGCTGGCGGTGATGTAACCCGCTCCATTAATCGCGATGGTGCACTTCTCGAACCAGGCGTTGCCGTCGTTGCCGAAGATGAAGTCGGTAGCCCCCTCGATGTAGCTGTTCTTGTAGACCTGGTGCGGCTTGTTGGTGTAGACGGTGTCCTGGTAGCCGACGAAGCTGCAGCCGTAGTAGGCCTGGTACTGGCCGTTAGCGGAGACGGCCAGGGCCTGCGACCCCTTCCCGTAGCCGTTTATGAGGTTCACGTTGTAGAGGCTGAAGTAGTTGGTGGCAACGCGCAAGGTCGCCGACAGGTCGTTGCTACCGGCGTCGGCGGCCGAGAGGGTGTTCGTCAGGGTAACCTGGTTCTGGGCATAGTCCTGGTCGTTGCTGGTGTAGCCGTAGATGACGAGCTTTCCCTGCAGGCTGGGAATGGACACCTGGCCGGAGTAGGTTCCTGGCTGGATGAAAATGGTTGTGGTCGCAGTAGAGCTCGCCGAAATGGAGTTGATGGCGGCTTGCAACTAAGGGCAGTTGTGAATTAGCAAAAGGCTTAATCGCCATGTCGAAATGAGGCTTTAAAGTCTTCATATCTTGATTAAATGAAGGAGCGCAATGACTTACGGAAGTGTACTGGCCACCAGACTTGGCGACCACGATCGAGCCAGACGGCGGCGATGTCCGAGATGCAGCAAAGGCGCTGCCCGCGAGGGCCGCCAAGGACGAGACAATGCCAAGAAACTTCATGGTTCCTGATGAGACAATTATGTGCTTCCAAGACTTTGTGACAGTTCTGTGACCGCCATCCGTCAGTTTCGCTCTGACGGCCTCTATTTAAACACGAAACCAACTCGTCGCCACAAGTCTCTCTTGGCCTTCATGACAAGACCCCATCTGGATTGCGAGGACTTGGCTGCATGAGTACTTGACGCGGCGGACTCACTACTAATCGAAGACGGAGGTGCCAAGTGGGAGAATACTCTTTTTCCTTGAATCGTGGCACTCCGATCAACACGGACGCGGGGCACGGAGGAAAGAAAACAGGTGGATCGAAATTCTCCGTCGACTGCCGCCGGTTATGCACGTTTTCCCCGCCGCTGGCATTTACCCCGACGCCAGACTATCAGTAATCCCGTCCACAAGATCGAGGATGGAGCTATCCGTCTGTTTATTAACCTAAATTTGACGTCGTAATGCGGGGGGATTCTAGGGCTCGGCCGAGATCACACGGGGTTTCCTGACTTATAAGGGACCGCTGGTGGGTGCAGCCAGCGATTTAACCAACGAGTTGGTTCCCTATTCAAGAAATAGATCAAGGTAGAAGGGTGTCGGACTGTTCACCCACGCGTCCTTGTTGATGCGATACGAGGCAGTACGAGGTACGTACGACAAAGGGGCAAAGGGTCCAGGATGCGCCCAGCCCACGCCAGTTGTCTGTTGGTGGAACGGAATGCATTCATGGCTGTGTACTAAGAATGACGTGACTTGAGTCGACTCTGGCGAGACCATGTGTAATTTCAGCCCTCAGTCACGCTAGGTTTCGTGGATGTCATCTAGAGCCCTAGCTGGTACGTGTAAAGTACGTGTAATGTAATTAGATCATCCAAAATGTAGCTTGTATTTCCCTTTCACATATACTTTGATAGCGTCTGAGCGAAACTCGAGCAAGAAATATCTACGTCGATTGCATTGTACATCGCTGTATCAGAGCCATCTCCCGCTTGTCTCTGGCTATGACCAACCACATTCTCAACTTAAGAGCAGACGGATGCCTTCGGACCCGCGTTAGCCTTGACGTAGGCCGGGACATCCGCGGTGGGAGTGAGCGAGTACGAGTAGTCGGGAGTGAACGTGGTGCCAGAGTTGGATGCGATCGTCCCGGTGCAGCTCTTGTACGTATTCCCCACGGCGTAGAGCGTTGCCCCGGAGTCCTTCGTAAGCGGGTTCTTCGAGTTCTCAAAGAAGACGTTCTCGACTCGGGCGTTGGTGTCGCCGCGGGCGTAGTGCCCGTACGACGTGATACCGTACAGGTAGTTGTTGTACATGTGCACCTGGGCGAGGTTGTCGGCACTCGGGTTGCGCTGGTTGGTCTTGTCGAACCAGTTGTGGTTGATCGTACCGCGGGCCGAGACATTGTCGGTCCAGCCGATGCCGAAGTTCTTATCGTGGTTGCGGAAGATGTTGTTCGAGACGGTGAAGTAGGTCGTGTCCTTGCGGAGGTCGAGAAGGCCGTCGCCGCCGTTTTCAAAGAGGCAGTGGTCGATCCAGATGTTGCTCACCGTATCGGCCTGGACGCCGTCGCGGTCGTTCTCGACGCCGTCGTTGAGGTTCGTGTTGCCGAGCTTGAGGTTGCGGATAATGACGTTTTTGGCCCCGTTCAAACCGAGACCCCCTGAAAATCTCTGGTAAGATCGCTGTCGATTAATAACATGACGGTTCTTCCCCTTACCTTGGTAGAGCTCGCCCGAGGTGCCGACGCCGATGACAGTCTTGTCGCTGGACACCTTGATCTCCTTCCCGTAAGGGGAGACGGTGATGCGGCCGCTGACCTTGATCACGTACTTGCCCGACGCGCTGGCATACTTCTCGAGATCGCCTTGAGTGGTGACGGTGACGGTGGTTCCGCCAGCGCCGCCGGTTGTTCCGCCGTTGAGAGAAGCAAACCCAGGAGCAGAGGCTGTGCACCCGCTGACCTGTCTCTCAAGGACAGCACCACCGTAGACGGAGGACCCGAGCTGAAGAAGAACGACAAGAAACCCCGAGAGTTTCATGATGTTGATGGTTGATATCTTGAAAAACGACTAAAGGCAGCTTTGGAAGATTATAATGGACTGGCCCCGTATGCCAGGCTTAAACCATGGCATTGAATCGGCCATTTTATAAGATACTTCAGGGTTCGGACTCTTCCGACAATGACCAGGGGCTTTGTATCGCGTGTATGTAATCCTGGCAATCGGGTGTGGTTGCTGCAATCGATGATTGAGTCCGTCCGTAAATGATCTTCCCGACAAGCACTTTAGCCTGATAATGGACAGTGCTGCTTCAATGATCTTGGTGCGAGCTGTGATGAAAGTCTCACACGGCAGTGATGGGCGAAAATGGCGCCTATCAAGATTTCCCCGACTCTTGGCGCCCATACGCAAGCGGGATGTATCGAGAGAAGTCGGGGTTGAGTGCAACATGGAGCCGGGGTAAGACGACGATGAAAACCCACCAGTGGAATCATGATAATCCCCCGCACTGCCAAAGAGACAGACTATGATGTGCTCCCGTCAGCAGGTGTCCATACTATGTAGTCGGCCAAAAGCCACAGGCCGCCTCGAAACATGCTGGCTTCCGCTCCCTCGTTAGACGGAATACCGGAGGAGTCATGACCTGGCCAAAGCAACGACTAGTCAGATCATGGTGATCTGCTCACGAACTGCATGTCTATCAAGCTAGATTTCACATTTAGTGAAGGCGAATTTTCCGAACATCTGCCTCACCTGTCGTCTGGAATATCTCGCCATACATGATGCCGTCGACGTAATAACAAGCGAGGAAATTGAAGTCTTCGCAGTCGTTCTCTTGACCACACGGCCGCAACGCGAACGGATAGTTGCCTCCATCCAGAACCCACACCTCATCACCCACTCGAGTATCCCACGGGCCCATTCCCATCGCGCCAGACTCGGTCAAAAAGAAAACCTGGTTGCATAGCTGGCTCGCAATGTGCGTCTCGTCGACCCAGATCTCTCTCGCATTCAGCTCCCCGGTCACAAACCGCCAGATGTTGTCAATGTCACGGTCATCCGGTATGAGGCTGGGCCTCTCGTCGTCCTCCGATCTTTCCAGCAGGTCCACAGCGACCAGCCGGCAGAACCGCTCCCTGAGCTCCCCCAGGTCTGTGTGCCTCTTCGACGAGTGTCCCGCCGCGAGCGCGTGCCACGCCCGTAGCTTGTAGGAAAGCAAGGGCCCGGCATCGGCGAACGTGACGTCGTTGTACCCCGCGTCGCACCTCTCCCGGCTGACCTCGGCCACTGTCCCGAACCTCAGGCCTGAGACCCCGAGGGCATGCGTCGAGCCGCCGTTGGCCTCGACCGTGCCTCGCAGATGTGACACGTCGAGGGCCCTGCCGCCACAGGCGCGAGAATGATCGAAGGCCCAGTTTCTGTAAAACGGATCCGCCTCGTGCCTCGAGGACCCTTTCAAGTCGAGCGCCCAGCGCGGTACGTCCTCCGTCGCGATGTCGTCCTCCAGCCTGGGGTTGAAGTGGAGGGGCTGCAGGCCATCACTGGCGACGATAGAGTCAAGTGTGAAGGAGGCGAACACTGCCGCCTCGGTTGAGTCGTAGCCGCAGCGGTTTGTGAAGGCCATGTCGACGCCTTCAGGGACGAGGCCTAGGAGCCCAAACACCTTGTCGAGCGGGTTTGACGCGCCACGGTAGCGCCATTTCGTGGCTGTAATGGCAGGGAGGTCGAAGTTTCGTCCGTGCGATATCCATACGACATTCGCGCACAGGTTATTCATCAATCGACGGTCGTCGTGGTAAAAATGTGGGTGATTGTGTGTGCTTATGTAGTGACGTATGGCCATACGGAGCAACTCCCAGGGCAGGACCAAGGGTCCCCAAAAAAGAGTCCTGTTTTGCGGCAGGATGACCTCCTGCACGGTCCAGATTCTCTGCCACCAGGCGTTGCCGTTGGGATGTATTAGGAGGAGAGCCTTGAGCAGCTCCTTGAACTTGTCGCTAGAGAGAAGAAACGAGGGCTCAGGGATGTTATCAATGTCGTTCAGGAACTCCAGAAAATGCAGGACGTCTTTGGCGGCGGACAGGCTGATAGACTCAGAGATCTTGCCCATCCATATCAGACAATGACGACAGTTAGAATAAATCTCTCCCATCAACTTCACCTGCGCAGTCTTCTCTGTCGAGTCGTTCTGGTTGATGCAGATCTGGTCCGCCCACAGATGTCGGGTCTGGGAGGAATGGCGAAGCTTGCGGAGAAAGACATCCAGGTTGCGGGAGATGTCGACCTTTTGTTCTCCCACAATAATGCTAGTCGAGTCGCTAGAATAGCCCCAGACATAGGAAAGTGCCTCATAGTCTGGAGAGCTGGAAAGAGACAGGATGTGGACTTCCCCTCGGAGAGGGGCGTCCACGCCGTCCTCTTACCCGGAGGGGTATAGTTCAAAGATACGAATTTCGTCGTTGGAAAGCATCGTGAGGAAGTTGATTTTTGCCATATGCAAGTCATGGAACTCGTCAAAGAAACACCATGGAGCCGGGCACCAGGGATTTATGGTGTGGTTGGTCCCTCATTTGACCAACTGTCAGGAACCCCTCTCCCCCTCCTAAGACCACATTGTCTCCACCTCGCGAGGGCGTGTAGCACGATGCTCAAGTGACGAGTCGTTCGGCCCCCAAGGAGTTGAAGTGGCTCAGTTCTGGCAGTCAGCCTGCTGGTTGGGGTTGGGTTCAAAACCTCAGACCGGAGCGCGACCAACGTCCCAGCCATTGACCTCGGACAATGACGCTCTCCTCTCTCCACGGCACCCCTGCCGGAGGCCTATCCCGAAGTGGGCAAGACGTCCTTGTGGGTGATTAGCTGCGGCACAGTCCAATCATGCCCCCGGAGCCCTTCGCAGGCTCACCAACAAGCGGGAACGAAGGAGCGGTGCGAGTGGGTTGGAGCGACCCAATCGCGCAGGGGGTTTGAGTCTTCACGTCTTGGTGCGGCACGGCCGCAGCTGCAGAGCAATTCCCCTTTCTCTCTCCTGATTTCATCTTCCCGACAGTCCGGGAACACCGACAGAATGAGACCTGACGACCGTTCCGTGAGCACTTGCTTGCCGACCGAGGAAAAAGAAATTATGCCCGGGCAGTCGGCTTCGTCGGCGTACAGCGAGGAGTTGGCCGGTCTGGAGGACCAGCTCGAGCGTCTGGCGATGCCCCTGGCCTCCTTGAGATCCAGCATCCTCGAGTACCGTAAAGAAAATGGCCGTACCTACCATAGCCTTAGCGATGGAAGTAAGATTTCTGTTCATGATGCTCGTGGGGAACATCGTCGCTGACTCCATTGGCCCCAGAGTATCTCTTTCCTAACGATGAGGTATGAAGACTACCGCCCTTCACCCGATTCTTGGCGAGCCGCGTCTGACGAGGTTGGCGCTAGACGGAGCAAGATCGTCTCGGTGAGTCGTCATGTTCAAATTCGGCATTGCTCGCCAACGAATCGCATCACTCACGCCTGCATTGTCACTGCAGATTTGACACATCACCTTTGGATGCTCACTTGGGACGGCGAAATATGCAACTGCCCCAAAAAGGACGGTGCCTATCGTGTTCTCGACGTTGGAACAGGAACCGGCGTCTGGGCCTTGGACTACGGTTGGTCTACCGGCGCCCCAACTCGTCGATGTCGATACCCTCAAGATCGAAGCTAATCTCAAGCCCGAGTAGCCGAAGAGCATCCAGAAGCGACGGTAAGATATCTCCAGTCATCGAGTCCCGCATCTAGAGATTGCCCAGGCTGACGTACTTCAGGTTATCGGTGTTGACCTGAGCCCGATTCAACCAGATTAGTGAGTCGCATCGCCAGATGGCTCCTGAGACATCGCCAGCTTGGCTGACAACGACTTGTCAGCGTATTCTCAAACTGTAGTTTCGAGGTCGACGACATCGAGAAAGAATGGCTCTGGCCGGAGCCTTTCGACTTCATCTTTGTCAGGTCCATGATCGGCAGCTTTTGCGACTGGAAAGAATTCCTCGCCAAGGCATACGAGTAAGTCGTCGCAGTTCGAGAGACTCGCATAAGATGCGGGGACGGCGCCGATGATAATCACCACTGGCACAGCAACCTCGAACCGGGAGGCTACATTGAACTCCAAGACAACGTCTTCCCGATGAAGTGCGACGACGGCACCATGACGGATGACTTCGTGCCCCTCCGGTGGCACCGGCTGCTGATCGAGGCCTCCGGCAAGATGGGCCGCCCGTGCACCGTGCCGCCGCTATTTGAGCAGATGCTGACGGACGCCGGCTTCGTCGACGTCAAAGTGCGGCGGGAGAAGTGGCCCATCAACGGCTGGGCCAAGGACCCGCGGATGAGGGAGCTGGGCGAGTGGTGCCAGGCTTCGGCGCTTTCCGGCATCGAGGCCGTCTCGCTCGCGCTCTTCACGCGGGTGCTCGGCTGGAGCGTCCTCCAGACGAGCGTCTTCTGCGCAGAGGTCAGGAACGCGCACAAGGCTATTGGTGTGCATGCGTACTATGATGTGTGAGTTTGCTGGTCTTTGCGATCTGTCGAGGAACTATTTCACTGACCGAGAGACTAGCTACGCAGTATGGGGCCGGAAGCCGTGGTAATAGAAACAAGAACTTAATTTTTCATGCATCATTATCAACACCTTGTCTACCTACACACTCTATGAGTCTATCTTGTTGTGTAATTTTCGTCACGTCGTACATGCCGAGGTATGCCATCCTTCCTGCCATGCTGTCATCCCAATCTGCCAACATATCTCTCCCAGTTAAGAACGGGCTAAAGACCCCCAGAAGGTGGTGGCTCGGCATACCATCCTCGGGATCTCACACCTTCTCCTCTGGTGCCTGTCTCTCTCTTATAAACCTGATGCCCAGCACACAGGCAAAGCCAGCCATCGCCATAGCCCCGGCATAGTACGCCGCAGGCCGAAACGCCGCGAGCTCATCGGTGCTTCCCGACAACGAGTAAAGTCCCGAGGCGATGGGCGTTCCCTGAAACATGTCAGCAAATTGTCTTCAGCTCGAAATCTTGCCATGAACTCACAAAGAAGAATCCGCAGAACCAGGTAGTCCAGACAACAGGGATGATGCTCAGCGTGTTCTCACCGCCAAAGGTGGCGCTGACTGCAATGGGAGTCAGGCTGAAGAAGGCGCCGCAGCCGATGCCATTGAAGACGAGGTAGACGGCGAAGATGCCGATGGATGAGGACAGGGGCCAGACGACGAGCGAGCTGAGGCTCATGAGGAGCATGCAGATCGCGAGGCTCTCCACGGGGCCCAGGACCGAGTCCGCGACCCAGCCGGCGACGACGCGGCCGAACGTGGAGGCCAGGTTCCAGGCCGCGAGTATGACGATGCCAATCTCTCTGGAGTAGCCCATGGACCGTGAGAAAATGGGGATGAAGTATGGCGGGATGAAGAGCGGGAAGCACGACAGGACGGTGCCGGCGACGAGAAGGAGGAAGCGCGGCTGCTTGAAGCGGTACCTATGTCGTTTGTCAGTTGTATTCGAGAGCGGACATGGGTGGATAAGGGATGCCAACCATTGAAGTTGTCTTGACCCCTTGGTCCCCGACCTGCTCCTTCTCGGGAGGAAGTACGACGCCGGCATTGACACGCCCCAGAGGATGAAGCCCAGGATGCGGAAGGTCCAGGCGACGTCTAGGTCCCGGACGAGAAAGTTGGCGACGACGCTCATCACCGCGGACCCCAGACTCCCGCCGCCGAAGACGAAGCCCATCGCGAGGGCCTTGTGCTTCTTGAAGAGGCTCATGGGGGCGGTCGAGACGGACTGCAGGACAAGACGAGACGCGTCAGCAAGCTGTCTTTCTTTACAAGATTCGGACTACGGTTAAGAAAGAATAACTCACAAAAACGCAGAGGCCTCCTCCGAGACCGAACACAAGGCCGTGCAGGAAGAACAGGGCAATAACGTGGTGCGTCAGGAAGCTGGCCAGCACCTCCCCGAGGCCCATGAAGAAACCTCCCGTCAGCGCAGCCAACCGGTACCCTATCCTGCAGACGATCTTGTCGGAGACGATGCTGAAGCAGATCATGAAGGAAGTAGCGAGCGAGCCGACGAAGGTCAGCGTCGTCAGGCTCGAGGATGTCGTCTCGACCAGCCGGACCTGCATGATGCCCCAGGAGTAGACGACGCCAAGGTAGACGAACATGGTCAGCGACGACGCCACGACGGTAATCCACGCGCTACGGTCATCGAAAGTCTGCTCGGGGGTTGGCGCGGGAACGTTGCTAGTGGTCGAGGTGTCTGTTTCGTGGCCGTCCTGACCGGCCGAGGAGGCGGCAGGCGAGACGAAGCCCGCGGATCTCTTTTCGACGTCCATGGCTATCGAAGGAATCTCACAGAGATCTCTAAAGATTGAAGCATTATTACAAGTTACGAAGCGGGAAATTCCCTCTCCCAGCGCTCGAGGTTTATGGGACTCCTGAGTGGAATCGTATGTTGTTAGTCGGCTTTCGGGAATCGGCTCTGAATGCAGAACCGACGAATATTTTTTTTCCTTATCGCAGACCCAGCACACGTCATTAACGTCGATTCGTACTTTTCGTACAATTATGGGACTTTTGTTTTAAAACTCCCGAAGATTCTGAGAATGGGTCCGACTGGGCATGCCGGAGGAAGGCCCCGTGTGGAACCTCTTCGGTTCCGGTGAATCATCTCTCGGCTTTGCAAGGAGTATATTTACGTTGACTCATTCTCACAACTTGAACAACTGAACTCTTCAAGATACCCAAACCAACCCACTTTCCTTCTTCATCAACCATCACAACTTCTTCAACATGGCACCCGCAAGAAACGACGACCTCTTCACAACGCTCAATGGCGTCGACCAGCCCATCCAGGCAAAGTCCAAGGCCGCTGAGGGCCACCTGATGCACCGCTCCCTCGCCCAACAACCCTACATGGTCGAGTCCGCATCCGGCATCAACCTACACCTCTCCAACGGGCAGACCGTCATGGACGCCTGCGGCGGCGCGGCCGTCGCGCTCATCGGCCACGGCAACGAGGAAGTCATCCAGGCCGTCACCGAGCAAGCCCGGAAGGTCAGCTACGTCCACACGCAGGCGTACACGACGCAGCCCGCCGAGGAGCTCGCAAACATCCTCCTCGAGGGCAACCCGCACGGCCTGGAGAAGGCCTTCTTCGTCTGCAGCGGCAGCGAAGCTGTCGAGTCGGCGCTCAAGCTGGCGAGGCAGTACCACTACGAGAAGGGCGAGACGGACAGGCTGCACCTCATCGCGAGGCAGAGGTCGTACCACGGCAACACGATGGCGACCATGTCCGTCTCGACCGTCGGCGCGAGGAAGGTGCCGTACGAAGGGTTCTGCTATCCGCACGTGTCGTACGTTTCGCCTGCGTACGCGTACCAGTACCAACGCAGAGATGAGACGGAGGAGCAGTTTACGAAGCGGCTGCTTGAGGAGGTGGAGGCGGAGTTCCAGCGCGTCGGGCCGGGGAACGTCATCGGCTTCGTCGCGGAGACGATGATCGGCGCTACGGCAGGGTGCGTGGCGGCGCCGGCGGGGTACCTCCGGGGAGTCAGGGAGATCTGCGACCGGCACGGCGCGCTGCTAATTCTGGACGAGGTCATGTGCGGCACGGGGCGGACGGGGACGTTCTTCGCGTTCGAGCAGGAGGAAGGCAACGTCGTGCCGGATATTGTCACCGTCGCCAAGGGCCTGGGCGGCGGATACGGACCCATCGCCGGCGTCCTCGTACACAAGAAGGTCGTCGATGTGTTGCGCTCCGGGTCGCGGGCGTTCAACCACGGACACACGTACCAGGCGCACCCGGTGGCCTGCGCCGCGGCGCTGGCGGTGCAGAAGATCGTTAAGAGGGAGCGGCTCGTCGAGCGCTGCGCGATGCTGGGCGGCGTGCTAGAGAAGCTGCTCCGCGAAGAGCTGAAGGGGTGCCGGTCTGTTGGAGACATCCGCGGGCGCGGGCTGTTCTGGGGTGTCGAGTTTGTCAAAGACCGGGAGACGAGGGAGACGTTCGAGCCGAGTCAGCGGTTCGGCTTGCGCGTCCAGGAGCGCGCTTTTGAAAAGGGGGTTGCGGTGTACCCTGGCGCTGGTACTGTTGACGGCACGAGGGGGGATCATGTGTTGCTTGCGCCGCCGTTTACGACTACAGAGGAGCAGATGGTGCAGATCTGCAAGGTGTTTAGGGAAGCGGTCGAGGAGATTGAGGCGGAGACGGAGTGGTAATTTTGGGAATAGAGAAAGATATATGGGCTCACGCCGGGAGATGATAGTTGGTTGGTGTTTTTATCCATGTTACAGCTAATGACTTCACGAACGTATGATCTCGCTCCCCAGCGTGAATATCTCCGAAGTGTCAACCTCCTCCAGCATCGACCACCAGTTCGGCCAGAGGCCCTGGTCGTCCACGTTGCCACCGCCCGAGTCTATCAAGGCCTGCGCGTTGAGCACCATGCTCGCCGCGCCCTGCGGCTGCTGCCTGTCGGCTGCCACCTCCCCGTCCGCCGCGGCGCTCCTCTCGGCGTTGTTGATCTCCTCGAGGTGCTGGGCGGACCTATCGACGACGCGGAACTCGTGGACCGACTGGTGCAGTACGCTGAAGTTCAGCCGAGACAAGCCGCGGTACCGATGGTTGTGAGATGTGACCCGCTGGTACATGAGAGAACCGTTCTGGATCGTCTTGAGCTGTAGGATATTGTGGTTAGCAGGGCATGTTGAACGCGAAGTGATGAAACACGGAATCGCTCACCCAGCCATCGCCGAGGTCCCAGACGGCGCGAAACTTCTTCAAGTACTCGATGCTGGTGTTCATGAGCTCTTCTGCCCTCGGGGCGTATCCTAGGGTAACCCGGGGGAAGGTGAAGCCGTAGAGGTTGATGAAGCAGGACGAAAAGGCACAGAACCCGGCAAAGGGCGTCATCACCGCCACACCGCACTCAGAGGCCTCTTGGAGGATGCTGCCCAGGTGCTCGGCCGCGCCGAAGAGTTCCCGAGCGCTCTCGTCCCACCATCCAGCCGGGGCCTCGGCCTCGAGGAGTGGCGGGTCGACAGGACCACGGGGAGGGTCCTCGAGGCCGGGGAGGAATGGAAAGTACTCTCTGTGGAGCATCATTATGCTATGAGTGTGTCAGATGTCATGATACCACATCTAGCCAGTCTCTGGCGCTCACTTACCTCTGATAATACAGCAGATTCAGACACACAAAAGACTCACCGTACCCCAACGTCGCATGCGCGGCAACGCTGTTCTCCGGGTAGTGAAGACGATGGTGCTGCTTAGCCCTCCACTCCTGCAACCGCCTCCGCCAGCACGCCACAGGAGAGTCCGGCACCCAGGGGCAGTTCTCGGGGCGGCACATGCCGGGCGCCTTGCGGCCGTCGTTGAAGACGAAGGCCATGACGTCCGAGTAGATGTCGAACCCGTCGGCCATGATGCCGAAGCTCCGGTCGAGGTCGAGGTACACCGAGGCGTGCCTCCCGCCGGGCGTTGGAAAAGCCTCGACCTCGCCCGCCACGGCCTCGCCCTCCCGGGGCTGGCCGAGGGCGAACTCGGTGGACGTCGGCGGGCGCGGGACGTTGAGCTTGGTCATCTCCTGCCGGGGGAGGACGCGCGGGTTGTAGGTGCCCGAGCTGACCATGCAGTCCATGACGAAGCAGGCCCAGAAGGTGCGCGTCTCGATGGCCGTCGTCAGCTCGTTGGGCTCCGTGCGGTTGGGTATCTCGAGGGGGAAGGGGGCGACGCGGGAGCTGTGGAGGAGCTGCATCATGCGGATGGCGATGCCGCAGTGCATCCAGGCCTTGTGGAAGTCCCTCGTCCCCCACTCGTACAGCGTCAGGATGAGCAGCGCCTGGATCACCCTCACGTCCGGGGATTGTAGTATGCAGGCCGCCAACACCGCGGAAGCGTACGAGGCGTACCGCTCGCTCTGGTAGAGCACCTGGGTCCGCAGCCGGTCCGAGTCCGGGTTCTGGGTCTTGGTCATGGCCAGGACTGTCGCTAGCAGAGCCTTGCTCTCTCGTGGGCAGTCGGGTCCGAAGGCCTGCATGAAGGAGGAGGGGTGGATGACCCGCAGCTCGGGGAACTTGCGCCAGAAGGCCTCGAGGGCGATGAAGACCAGGTCCCTTGGTATGCTCTGCAGGTGGCGGTCCATCTCGTCCGTTTCGTCGTGATGATGGCATTCGGCGCCGGCCGAGCCGGAGGTACCCTGGCTGCGGCCCGGCGTGGCCGGACCCCTTGACTGCGGCGCCGAGGCGTGGTGGTGGTTCGACTGCAGCGCCTCACCAGCGTCGCGGTCGCGAGAGCTCCGCATCGAGGCATCAAAAGCGTCGGGATCGGCATCGGGGCTCCGCCTCCGGGCCCGCTTGGTCGCACGGCCGGTGGCGTTGACGTGCGGCCGGGTCAGGTGGCAGTCGGGCCGGCCGGACTTCTCGCACTTGGCGCACGGCGGACTTCCGCTGTTGACGCATTTGATCTTGGATCGCCTATTTTTTGGGTGGAGAGGAAATACGACGTTAGCCCCAAGTGCATCTTATTGGATAATTCAGGGTTGGTTGGTTTGGGAATTGCACCTACCGGCAGAATTCGCACGAAAGACTCGACCTCATTTTCCCGAGCGAATTGCAATTGAGTTGGTGTTCGGTCGGCTTTGAAAGGAGAAGAGTGGCTGAGTTCCGATAGAAATCTGGGATTATCGGCTTACAGTTTCGCCGGGATCGGCTTTGTCATTGTGGATCAAAATGGCGGTGGGTCCGTCTGGTTTGAGTTCATCGCGATAATCTCTCCGATTCACTCCGATCGAATTGGATCCAACCCTTCACCAACAAGCTGTCAAGGTTAGGGCGCGCAGGGGTGGCTGGTCATGGGCTTGTGCTACTTTAGCCTCCAACTCTCTTTGCTGGTGTATTATTGCCGAGGCCAGTGTTGGTAAATCCGACCTCTTCGTATTGGGGAAACTAGAGTCAACAACTCAATTACTAGCCCCTATTAGCCCACGCAACCGATGGTGTAACTTGCCTTCGTCATGAAATGATGCCAGGAAACCCAGAATTACAACCTATTGAACCCTGTATGGGTCTCTTTCGTCATGTTTTGATATTTGCAACGGCAATACACAACTATATACAGAAAAGTACCATCTGACTCGTCCCAACTATCTCACAAGAAGTGAATAAGACCCCCTGAATCTGCGCAAACTGCCACTTCCCCATCTTCACCTTCTCTCAATTCCATAGCTCGCTACCGAGAGACTCAGCATGCCGTGGTGAACCCGCTGGCCTTGCAGTACGTCCCGTCCGGCCCGGACCCGATCTTGGTCGGCTCCTTGCCCGAGTTGTTGCCCGTGTACCGGTCGCAGATCTTGTTGGAGTCCTGGCAGCTGTTGGTCACCACGCAGGTGTCACCGTAGTTGGTGTTGATGCCGCAGAGCACGCCGCCGTCCTTGGCGATGACGTTGCTCAGGAGCACGTGCCGCGCGCCGCCGTTGCCGCTGCAGTTGCCGCAGCTGCGCACCACCTTGCCGTAGTCGTTGGCGTAGAAGTTCTTGATGTCGACCGTCCCGAAGCCGTTGAACTGAATGATCTTGTCCGAGGCCTTGAAGGCGCCGCCGCCGATGACGTAGGACGTGCCGCTGGACTGCTTCAGAGTGCTGTGCCTTGGAGTCAGCTTCTCACTACTCTTTGTGCTTTTCCTTGGGGCTCAGGACTCACAGGGCATCCTCGCAAACGTCCTCCCACCAGACATTGATCCTTCAAGCGGTTAGTTGGGTCATCAAAAGGCTCGGAATAGCTCTTGACGGAAACTTACAGAGTGCTGTCTCTTGTGTTAGCAGATCAACTCTCAACGTGGATACCAAAGGACGGTGGACTTACCAGGTTCCCTTGCAGTGAACACCCTCGGCCTGGTTAGGTCCGATGATGACGTTGGCGAGCGTAGCACCGGCCTCGAGGACAAACATGGCGTCAGCCTCACCAGTCTCATCCTGCTCAGCACAAACACGCGCTACACAGCGTTAGCAAAAACAACAAAGCGAGAAACCTCGACAAAGTGTCACATACGGCTGCGGTCAAACTTCTTCAACCCGCCATCGTAGGTCTGCCCAGCAGACACGGTAATCGGCTTGCTAGTAGACGTAGCACCTGAAGACTTGGGGATCGTGGTCGTAACGCCAGCAGGGGGGGTAACACCACCGCCGGAGCCAGCGGTCGTGGAGGTCTTCAGCGTCGTCGTCGGCGAGCTGCCGCCGCCGCCCGCGCCACTGTAGTGGCAGGTGCACTCGGCCGAGATCACTGACGGCTTGTTGGAGCAGTTGGTTGCCCAGGCGGGCAGGCCGGTGGTGGCGGTGACGGTGCTCTTGGTGAAGGTGGCGCAGAAGGCGGAGGCAGTGGCCGACTGGGACTTGATGAAGCTGGCGCACGAGTTGGAGTTGACGTTGAGGCAGCCGAGGGCCGCGGGGAGGAGGGCGAGGAGAGCGTATCGATGCATCTTGGCCGCGGGGAATAGGGAGCTGGGGGGAAACTGAAGGCTTGGCTTTCTGGGGGATCTGTGCTGGGGAGAGAAGCTTGTCGGTCTTGGCAGGAGTTGGGATATATCACGGTGCTTATATAGTTTGTTTCTCCCTTCATTTTCAGGTCTTCCTGACGATGCGAGGTCCTTGTTTACAAGCGGACCGAATGTGCGTTTGGGGTATCTTCAGCCTCATCGGCCTGGATCGAAGGAAAACAATTTCCCGCTGGAATTTCCACCACTCGAAGAGGTTTTGCCATGAAATAGATTAAAAGGCTTGAAGGATGGCCTATGAAGTTGAACCTCGCCGCCCTCCTCGCGTTGTCACGTTGGAAAGACCCAGCCCATCTCAAGCAGGGCCGCATCCGGGTCGACGCCGACTTCACCCCACAGATCCGAACTACCCGCGCTGCCGTGTGCCCCCTGTGAAAGCTTGAATCTAGTGCCACGCGCGTGCCTGATGATCGTGGAGGTAATAACATCCCGTGTGGGAGGAGCCCTGTTAAGATTCGCCGATTTGTGGAAAATGACTGGACATGGCGGGCAGCCTACTTTAGATCTAGGTGACTGGGACAACCTACTGCCTACCCTCCACATCTCGCGACATGAACGGTTTGCGTTCTTTTGGGGTATTCGTACAGTCTCGTGTCAACTGACCGTGATCATCTTTGACTACGCCAAGGTGAACTAATAGAGTGCTCGCCCTCCGGCTGAGGTCTAGCCAGAGCCAAGATAAATAGTTCACAACAACCAGCTCGTCGATACCGCGGCTCAGTGGGCAGTGTTTCGGGCTGAGTCCCATAAATGACAGCAGGATGTCAGAGTCACGAGTAATCCCAACATTCTCCATCAATTGGATGGACTTCAAGTGTCCCTCTGCTGATGGCGCACCGTCGCACAAATGCCACCAATGACAAGCCTCGTCTTGGCTGGGGTCAAGCCACCCCCGGAAAATCTCCGCCGCTCCAAACGTCCCAGACGCGGGGTGCAGACCTCCGCAGCTGTTGGGAACCTGATAGCGGGGTTGTATTGGCTGTTGGGAGTTCGTTTTGTCTTAGTGAACGACGGAAGATGTGCCTTATCTGTCAAGTCTCACTTGATATGGACGCCCTACGCGAATGTTGTCATCACTTCCGGGCGTCTTTAAAGCAAAATGGCAGCATTTACCACGCGAGAGCCTTTTCATTTTAGTGACTACCGTGGTTTTACTCTTTTTGGGACCGGCTAGGCCGACGCCCGGGAGGTAGCAAGAACTTTGAAGGACATTCACCTCATCTGCACTCGAGTAGGTAGGGAGAAGTACCCATGTCATCTGCCCAGTCCCAAAGCCAACTGATTCGCAATTCTGTTTCGATACTCTTGGTAAGCATGGGCGAACAGTTGTTTATGGAAATCTAAGAGCCCGCATGAGAATATGGGGCGATAGCATACGACGGGTTTTATGGCAGATGCGACTGATAGGCCGTTCACAAACCTGGGCCGTTCCGTAACACGAAGTCGAGGAAGTCGCGCACGAGATTTCCGGTAGGTAAGATGAAGCATAACGCTCGCTCTTTTTTTTCGGAAAGAAATCATACCTGGCCAACGAAGCCTTGGTCGCAAAGGCTGCCTCACTCTGGCGCAGAACCCGGACAAGCCCTTGGGGTTGGTTAAGAATACAGTGAAAGAAAACGCCCGAGCAAGCACACCCTTTCGATCCGCCAAGTGATCCCGATTGGACCCAGCCATCTCAATAGAGATGGACTTGACGTATCACAACACGAGTCCCACAAAATGCTGAAATGCTCTTCAACAAGTCTGGGCCTCCTGAGCACATCATCGCCAAGAGCCTAGTCCCGATATCGACAATCATTCTATTCATTACGTCCTTCGCTGCCTACAGAGACACATGAGGCACCTCATGCCCTCAGTATACTCTCCTCACTCCCCGAATTGTGCGTCTTACTCGTAACCACAGTCTTAGACGTTCCAGCCTGGCCCCCCAGCCGATCCATCGCATACGTCCTCTCCTCCCGGTCCCCAGATCTATCACCCCCCGACCCGAACCCGGACCGCTCCTGGCTGTGGTACTGATACGCCGCCCCGCTCCTCTTACTCCGACTAGCCGCCGCCTCGCGGAGCGCGCGCGGTGTGAACAGCGGCTTGAGGGCAGGCACGCTGGCGCAGACGATGCCGATGTTGATCTCGAGCACGGACCAGATGTTGACGAGGATGCTCTCGCGAAAGAGGTCCTCGGCGAGGGTGTAGGTGTAGATGGTGTGCAGGCGGATGATGCTCGTGATGGTTGCGAAGGCGCCGACGCCGAAGATGACGGTCAGGGCGATCTTCTCCTTGCGGGGGCGGAGGATGCCCATTAGGGTCTTGATGGGGAGGACGAGGATCCAGATGTCGGTTACGATGTTGAAGCCGGAGGTGACTGCGGGAGGTTGTTTGTTTAGCGTGAGCAATGCTGTGTGAAGGAATTAGGGGCTCGACTCACAGTAGAAGAAGGCGGTGGTGTTGACGTTGCACGATCCCTGGACTTCGTCGAGCAGGTCCCACATATTATGGAGGGGCTGGCACTGGGCGAGGGTGACGGCGATGCATATTACGAAGAAGAGGAGGTGGAATACTATCGTGCTGATGCAGAGTACGTTAAAGGTTCTCGTCACCGCTATTCTTGCATCAGTTACAAGTACCAGGGGTAAGCAATCGTGAGAGTTGGAACGTACCGAACCGTAGATACATGCACAGGATAGAAATCTTGATGGTCGAGACGCAGACGTAGTACGTCACCTGGATGGCGAGGGTGTTCTTCAGCAGGTTCGTCATGTTCTCCAGCGAGAGCGTGCCCGAAGGGAAGCCGATGTGGTTCGCCTTGCCGACGAACACCTCGATCAGATATGCGATGGAGAAGAGCTGGTCCTGTCGTCAGTACGTTTTTCTCTGTTTCGCTAGGTCGACGTCTCGGGGAAGATGGGCGTACCATGGCGATGATCATCGTGTAGTCGTCGAGGCCAGGCTTGCGAATGAGAACGGTCCGGACAAACATGCGAGCTAATACTACCATGGCTATGGAAAGTACGTCAGGGCCATGATCATCATTCAGGCTTTTGGAGGTCTCCTCCTTCTGCTGGACTTACTCGATATGCCAGTGAAGAGACATGTGACGACGACCAGCCCATCCTGCCGTGCCTGGTCGGAAGCCATGATGTCGGTAATGTCGAAGTCGAATCTCTATATCCCCCCAAGATGATTCCCCCAAACTTTTGAGCCTCTCAATGTCGTCCGTAAGCTCGACTCGGTCGTAGTTCGTGGTCGTCGTGTTCGTCGTCGACTCCCTATCGGTCGTCCTCCTCTGATATATGTGGATCCGTGATGATTCTGCTCGGGGCGCGCACCGGGGCGGGCAGCAACATCGCTTTTGCAACAAAGTAGGGCTGGTGGATGACCCATGGAGGGAGAAACCTTCTTTTTCAAAAACCCATCGAGAACCATGGGGACGGCTCAGGCGGGCAAGATGAGATGGTCGAGTGGAACCCCAACTCGACCCTCCATCCCTACACTATCCCTCCTCCGCGGCCCCCCGGCCGGGATGCAACGTGAGGGATGGACGCGAGCCCCACGATGATGCATGAGCACAGACAGAACGAGCCGCTGCCTCGTTCCAAAAGACGAAGGCTCTGATGAGTGAAAAAGGACGAAAGAGCTGGAAGTCGGGGTATTACGCGGTGATGATGGGCTCAACCTCCCCTGGACAGCTAAGCCCACGAACGGGGACCGCAAGCGAGGCTCGTCTGTTGGCTCGTCTGCGTCTTTCGGCACCCACATATGCTTACGCTGCAGATGTACCTACATGCTGCAGTACCCTCTCTCTCACCTGCATCCCATGTTTTTTTAATGAGAGAGGGGGATTTTCCCAACCGAGGCTGGCTAGAGTCCAGGTTCCTGCAGCAGCAGCGGCGTTCGAAATTCGCGGAGCTTTAACTGAGGCCGGGCATGGTCTGACGGGAAACGGTCCAATGGCGCCTCGAGTCCGGCGCCGCTGCTGCAGGGACGACGTGCTGCGCTAGGGACTGAGACCGGGACTAGGGACGGGACGGGAACTTGGAAGCAGACGCCGTCCACCACACGAATGAGCGTGCCGAGGCCGATGCCGCTGGCCTGGTTAGTGTGTGCCTGCGTGGCGGTTTCCATCAAAGCCCTCTCCTCTCATCTGTGTGTTCCATTCGTGTTCCAGACGACCGGCAGATGAGAGACTGATGAAGAGATGAGCGAACGCAGTTGAGGGTTCATCTCATCTTTGGGATCCCGAGGCGCGGTCTGTTTGGGAAGTGGCACGCCGGCGTAGAACTCTCTCGGCCACTTCCAGACTCAGTAAGATTCTTCTTCTTGGTGTCAGACTAGTGTCGGGTGGCTTGCGGTAGCTTGACAAAATCTTCAAGACGCCTCAAGCCAAAGACGGATAGGCTTGAGAGCGGACTAGGGCGTAGGGCGGGCTTTCTTGCCGTTAAGCGAGGTGACGAGGAACGGCCGCTATCCGATGACACCAACCACCGAAACCCGTTCCCCAAAACGTCCAAATCTTCGAAACGGACCGGTTATCGTCCTATCCCGAATCCATGGGTCTCGCCCGCCTGTGGCTGCCGTGCCGCGGTCCGTTGAAGTTTAGGGAACCCTACTCTCGAAAACCATGATCTGATGTTGACCATATCCCGAGGTTCTTCGGCAGTTTGTAAGCTTTGTCCCGGGGACCAGCGCCTCGGTCTCCTCGGGATACCGGTTCGTCCCTCCAAGTGCTCAGTCCCGTTCGAGCTCTCAAACGTCTGAGCTAGGTGTGCCAACTGTAACGACGTTGCACTACGGGACGGCTTGGGGATGACGGTGGTGGATGTGTTTGATGGGACATGATAAGCGGCGATGGAACGCAGAGCGGGAATCTGGGCGGGAAGCCCTGGCGGAATGAATTGGTTCCCCTCTTGGGCCGAGTTACCGGCACGGCTGAACATGATCAACCCGCCGGGGGGATGCAGGCGGCCGAACCGTCCCCTGAGAAGCGAAATCAGGCTGAGGTGGAGGATGAAAGGATCAGTCACCAGTGGATGTTGGATGGGTCTGATCTTACTTGACCCCCAGCCGACCATCGGAAGGGGACTCGGATGGGCAGAGAAGCGTCCTTGGATCCACAGGTATCCAGCAGCTAGGTATTTCTAGGACAGGCATTCTTCGCCTGGTTTGGATCTTTTGACTGCTGATGTATGGGCACTTCTTCTCTTTCACACGCAGCGGCCATGTTCTCCCACTTCCCCAGGCGGCCAAAGCGTTGCCTGGGAATGCATGGTGCGGTCACCTCGTACGTACGTAAACTTGCAGGCGTCACACATGGGAGTCATGGTTGGGAGAGGTCGATAACAGGGTTGTTGGATATGAGTCTCGTCACCTGTCAGGTCTACATCGACGATCCGATCACGTAAATTGCCCTCGACGGGCGCGGAGCACACCCTCCCACCCCTGGCGCTGCACGATCTGCGGCAAAATGTCCTCCAGCGCTACGTCCTCCACACCCTCTCGCGGGTGCTATTTCGTATGCCCCAGACAGAGGATTTCTCCCTGTGTTTGCATGCCCTGGTGTCTGTTGTCTTGGGTGTTTCATCACTCGAAGAACCTCAAGACACGAGTTGGGACCTCATCTGCGGCGGATTCATCCAGGGTGGTGGTCGCTGTTGGATCTCCTCACTTCATCGACGCGCAGTATTTCCCCGAAGAGGAGGTGTGACTGCATGTGCTCAGACCCTGCTCACCATCACCACAGCCCCTCCGCCTACAGGCAGCAGAGCGGAGTTGTTCCGCCGTGGCGCTCGTGTTCGCCATCGTCCCTCTCATCGTGCCCAGGAAGACTGGTGGTCCAGAGCATTCGTTCCAAGATTCGTCCCCCGGAGCTGAGCTCGTGCCCTTCCAGGGGTCAGAAGTCGCTCCTTGTCGTGTGTTCAACTGCCCCAAAGGACCGTCCGAAGCTCTCGCGAGTCATGAATGACAGCCATCACAGCCCTATAGACCCATAGCATCAGTCATGATGAGGGGAGAGACGATCCGGATCGTCAGTTATCACAGGCAAAATATTGGACTTCAACGGGCCTAGGAACAACATCAGATGCAGCCCATAACCGTCAAGTCGCCAAGTCACGTCGACAAACAAGCTCACTGCCACACGTGTGCTTTGATTGCCGTTGACCATTTTCTTTCTTTTTCTCTTCTTGGGCTACCATTCTATAACGTATCGCATTAGGTTGCGTCGGACAGTTCACCTTCTCTCGACGTCTCTCTCGGTTGCGCTGTTTTGCGACGGAATGCGGGTGGCGTTGCATTCAGGGCCCTAACAGCCGCCCCTAGGCTAAGCCACAGCGAGTTTCGCGGGGGAAACGCGCTGATTGAAACTGGCCCGGAAGACCTCGACAGCGCCTCGTTCACCGGCTCGAACACAAAAACGCCACTCGTACGATGACTTGTTCTACTCTGTTACCGAGCCACGCTATCAGCCCATCTTCATCCTTTCCTCTGTCCGTAATTTTCACCGAGAAACAAGAGATGATCCTGTGATGCACCTGTAGACGCACTGACCGTCTTGCGTACACACGCACGCTGTGGCAGGCAGGTGACAGGTTGACAGGCCAGTATTAGGTCCCCCAAAGTCCAAACAACACCAACACGCCGGGTTACATGCAGAATCACCTTGCCTCCAGTGACGCACCAAACAGGGTTTTCTTCCTGCCCAAGGGATCCGAGCAGACGGGCCAAACGTGCAGAAAAGCTCAAACGTACCGCATTTGACAGCGGCTGGCCAGCCAGCAAGCCTGATTCTGCTGTTGGTAATCTTCGGCGGGTCTATCCGTTTTTATCGTGCCGTCAACGTCCAATGTCCTCTCGCAGAGGCATCACCTGCGTCCAGGAGGCCCGAGCGAGCATTGGCGTTGGAGCAGACTCCTCCGTTTTGTTTTCAGATGTCGGCTAAACAGCTTGACTTAGCGCAGATGTCACACAACCGAGTGGCTTGCAGAATGAAACCAAAGCGAAAGGGATTCGTTTGGAGTGTAGATCGCGGATTGCGTTCCCCAAATAGCTCGGTTGAATGGAGTGAGTAATCGATTGCTAGCATTCTTCGCCAAATCTTCGATAAGTTGCCTTGGGTTGGATATGCTCAACGCAATTATATACCTCTGTTAAGCCAAAGTGAGGGACAGACGAAATAACTTAACAGGTATGCCTTTTTCCCAAGTCCGAATCTTTTTCTTCCAGATGTTTAGAGTTGGATACGCCGGGCTGGCCCTGTGTGGCGATGAGACAGGCAAGGTATGTGAAAAAGAAAGCCACTGAATCATCTCGGAATACAGAGGGACGAGTGCAAACCCCGAAGGGCTGTCGACGCGCCAGCATGTCTCGCGGGGCATGACTGCAAAGAGTGCGCAACATCTGAGAGGACAACGCGGCCTAGAGGAGGAGAACGAGGACCTCGAGGCGTTGGTTCTGAGAGAAAGCTTACAGTCTGCCGAAGAACCTTAGGGTCAGCATCAGATCATGATTTTCATGATTTTCAAACGCACGTTGAAGAGGTCATAATCCGTCGTTTCGTTTGCTCCCTTTTCACATACTAGACAAGCACGATAATCAAAGTTCCCTAAAGTCGTACGGGTCACGGCACGGCAGCCAAGGACGGGCGAGACCCATAGATCTGGGATAACACGACAGCCGAACTGTATTACAAATCAGGTTACAGACCTGACTGGGAGGATAAGTCCTTAACCGGTATTTCCCTGTTTTCTAGCATGACCTCAAATACTAGATATGGAATCCGTAACGTGCCAGAAATCAGGGCTTGGGCATCGTGGTAAGGGCGAGCTTGCGTTCAATTGTTACATGCTTCTGTACGGGTGTGAGTATCGTCTGTTGCGTCTTAGATGTCATGAAATGGAAGAACGTAAAGAACTCTGGGCAAGCCAGTGGTTAGCATTCGGACGGCTTTGACTGTTTCAATCATCAGAAGAGCCAGCATATATATTCTAGAGAGGTAGCTCTGTTGAACAATATGCTTTCGACGCTGACGATATCAACTCTTGACTTCCGTGCGGACGGATCAATGGAGGGACGCATGTATCTCCGTTGCTCCCTCATGTGATCACTAATCACTTACGTGGCACAGGGAAGAGAACTCCTTGACTGACAAATACACCTCACTCAGCACCACTCGAACGGGATATCAGTGAAAGAGTACTTGTCAGAAGATTACAGGCCAATTGATACACGTAAAAGAATCAGAGTATTTGTGGAGAGAACGAGGCGTTTACATTTAGATTTACAACACTCAAAGTCGAATTCCAGTCAGTTCACAACATACACCATGGCTGCTACAATCCTCGTCGCCGGTGCCACGGGCAACACCGGCGCTAGCGTCGTTGAGACGCTCTCGAGCCTCATCAAGAACACTACATTTTCTGGTCACAGAATACTAGCTACTACGCGCTCCAGCACGGGAGAGGCCGCCCGGCGCCTCGCGAACCTGCCGGGCGTCGAGGTCGTCGAACAGAATTGGGCCGAGATCACCGCCGAATGGCTACGCGAGCAGCATGTCGTCAGGGCCTTCGTCGCACCGCACAACGGCCCCAGCCAATTCGCAGAGGAGTCGGCGTTCCACCTCGCAGCGCTGCACGCGGGCGTCGACTACGTCGTCCGCATCTCGACGACAGCCTGCAACGTGCGCCCGGACCACAAGGCATACTACCCGCGCAGCCACTGGGCCGTCGAGGCCCTCCTCAGCTCGCCAGAGTTTTCGGGCCTCAAGTGGTCCTCGCTCCAGCCCAACGTCTTCTACCCGTACGTCATCGACGGCGCCGTCGAGCTGGTGGAGAGAGTCCGAAGCGGCGGCGAGCAGGGAACTTTGAAGTTGATGCTCGACGAGAATGCGCCTGTTGGAGTCGTCGATGCCGGCGACGTCGGATCGTTCGCGGCGCGTCTGTTGCTGGAGGAAGATGTTTCCAGGCATAACGGAGCCAAGTACGTCCTCAACGGACCGGAAGACCTGACGGGCGCGAAGCTCGTCAAATTGGTCGAGGAGTATATCGGGGCGCCCGTAAAGGACGTGGTGTTTCGAGATATTTCGTGGGTTGATGACTTCGTTGCCAACACTGGTGAGTTGAAGCACGTCATCAGGTCTCTGAGGCATGCCCCGGACTTGTCGTGGGAGGGGAGGGCCTCGGCCTCCACAACGAGCCAGGTAGTTTTCGAGCTACATCCACCCAAGATCACAGCAGCTCAGGCATTCAAGACTTTACTCGGGTAGAGGGGTATGGCTAGAGGCTGGTGCGCTCCAGGTGTTGATTCATATTCATGATAACCCATCTCGTCAATACAACAACATCAACCGAATACCTCGAAAGGTCCACCAGATGGTGAACCGCATCAGTGTTTGCTAAAGCCACGGGATTGGTTAACTTGCAGAATGGACCCAGGGCGGAAGGGATCGTGACTATTGTTTGGAGATTGCGGTGGCATTTTCGCTGGATGTCGCCATAGCTTCGAGTTTTCCGGGATCGAATATGCTTAACTCAATTGTAAAGCTCAGATGTAAGGTAGCACCTACTCGCGCCTATTTGCAGGGCTAGGTGCCATGCTTCATCCCGTCTTCCGGCGCTTTAAAGTTAGATCCGCCAGGCCGGCCCTGCACCGATTCTGGGGTCGAAAATTGAGTTTAGCCGATTTGAAGTTCTCAAGAAAAGTAAACAAGACAACTTTGTCGCTATACAAGCGCACGCGATGCAGAGCAACGAGGGGAAAAGCTCAGGCGCTGTTGACGTTCCCGTATGCCGGTGGGACATGGATGCAAGAAGTGGCTACTGTGTTCATCCAATTGGAAGGGTGGCCGAGTTGGTTATGGCGCCAGGTTAAGGTCAACTTAACATCTGTTTCCTGGTGGGGCAACCCGCGCGAGTTCGAGTCTCGTCCCTTTCATTTTACATTTTTTTGTGTCTTTTTCGTCAAAGACCAGATCTCTCTGTTCCTCTTGTTTTGGAGTACTTCAAGACTTTCGGTGGCAGCTACGATACCGCAGCATCAGTTGCTTTTTGACCCGATGCATATACTGTTCATTATCCTCATCTTAGCTTTGCGCCGGCTGGGGCTGTTCCGAATTGCTGCATGTCTGTTGATGTTGTCATGGGTCTATCTCGTTCCCATCCTGCCGACATTAGCCTCCTGCGGGTACAACATTGCCTGGAAGTTGGCGAAATTCTGATGGGCCCCTTGGGACTCGAATCTAAGTTCAGTTGGCAACTGGAAAACCTGGTGCTTCTGCCACCTGAGTCGGGCGTCTTGCTGATTCCAAACAAGACCTTTGAGGGAACTCTGAGAAAGAAACACACACGATGGGGGCTTTTTCAACAGCGCAACCAGGCAGAGGTAAACAAAACATTGTTTTTCGTATTTCCTTTCCCTTTTATTTTCCTCGTGGGTATCATAGCGACCATAGATGTACCTGCACATGAAACGTCGTCCATCCAACGCCAGTCTTAACAAACCTGACCAGACATCAACTCCCAAACCCAAAACAGACCCCGCCCCGAATATCAAAATGCAGGGCAGGCCGTAACAGGAATGCCAAGAATATTGGTAAGCCCGAACAACTGCCCAAGGTCCTCCTTCGCCCCAACCCTCAACTCCAATGTGATGGTGTTCCTGAGCAGCGGATTCCACCCGAAGAGCGTCGTGACCAGCGTCGTCGTGGTCCCCGACGCATCAACATCGGCAGGTTCCACCGCCTCCCACACCATCTCGTCCCCGTCCCTCATCGGCGGGTACGCCTCGGAGAGCCCTCTAACGTCCGCGGCCGAAGCAAGGGATGCCGCGCCCGCCCCGGCAACGGCCCAGTAGAATCTGCTCAGCGGCTCGATGCCTTCATAGAACACTCCGTCAAACCGATGTGGGTCCCCGGCAGCGGCGCGAACGAAGGCGAGATACGACCTCGCTAGCCGCAGTGCGTCGTTGGCGCGGCAGTCGCGCAGCTGCGGCGTGTCCGCAATCCAAAGCCTCGAGGCATGGTACTTGTGTCCCGGCTCGCGGGCGTTGCCCAGGTCACCGATCTTCCAGAGTCGCGGGTCGTCACCGGACGCGACGAAGACATTGTCCATCTTGACGTCGTCGTGGCACAGGTCGTGGGACCAGTGGAGGTCGTGCAGGGCGTCGAGGAGGGACTCAAAGGAGGGGCGGAACATCAGGTCGACTTCACGGTACGTGAGAGGAGTGGGTGATGTGCGGAGCTTCTTTGCGAGTGTCTTGAGGGTGCCGGACTTGAGGAAGAGGGTGACTAGGTGCCACTTGGGCGGCTGCGAGGGCTCCGCGGCGGCGAGGAAGTAGTCCTTAACGGGGACGAACATGTCCTTGTACGCGCCGTGGTTTGGGGGCGCCGAGAGGCCTTCGTGGCCGCCCATGATGAGGCTGGCGGGGATCTCGGTCGGCCATCTTCTCGTGCCCTTGCCCGCCCCTGGCATGCAGTTGCGGAAGGGGCTGGTCTGCTCGTTGTAGACCTTGATGACGGTGTCATTGTAGGTGAAGACGTCGCCTTCCCGTCCGCCCCCGAGCCTCTTCCAGTGTTTCCTGTTGTCGAGGAGGGCCGCGCGATCGGGGTTGGAAGATTGTGAGTCGACCTCCCATCCGGGACTCGATAGAGTTGCTTGGTCGTAGTCTGAGAGCGCGGTGAATTGTGTGGCGGAGTATTTGGCTCGCATGGAGTTTCGATACTGAACGTGCAAGTCCAGGCAGTGGTAGGTACCAATGACGGCGACAACGGCCAAGACGCGGACGGCCAGGCGCGAGGTAAAGCTCTTGAAGCCCCTCCGGCGGGTGGGCCGGGGACTCCAGTTGCGGCCTTTGATCTCCATGATGTATAAGTTGCGGTGTGGTTTGGATACACGTAAACACCAGAGACATAAACACCACAGGCAGAGAGGGAGATGCCCCCTCCTTCTAATAAGCACGTCCGCCAAGTACGAATGCCGTCAACAGCAACTCGGCATCCCACCCCCCTGTAGACGCCCGAAGCGGTTTCCTGAACCAACCTTACCATGGAAGGGTGTGGAGGAGGGGACTGTCACCCGTTGAAGGGCTGCCACGTCGTCTAGCCATCCCCGTCGAAGCCGGCCACCACCGGACCGGAGTCGAGGCTGCTCAGCCGCCGAAACGCTGCTGAGCTGGGCCGCCCACCTTGCTGCGCCGACGTAGGTATGACCATGGCTCAAGAGATAAGAGGACGAGGGAAATTTGACCCTCCTGTGGAAGGGGGTAAAGAAGCTCCACTCACAGGGCAGACCGGGGTGCCACATCCCCAGACAGGGAGAACTATGGCAGACGCACCCCCCAAACCTTCAGACATGCCCAAACTCTTAGCGGTCATCTCAGGTACCGGGAACCGCAGAGTTCTTGGATGTGTGGGATGTGAAAGGACCGGCGAATGAAATGGTCATGTCCCAAATTCCATGTGAGGTCGATCCGGGGGCTAGCGGTCCAATCATAGTCTCAGAATGCTCCTTTCCACGCTGTTTTCAGAGCGAATGCCTAGCCGTATGAGACAGGGGTAAGAGCTTAGTGTCCGAAATGGATGACAACACACACTGGCACACGCGGTAATAAGCCAGAACTTGTTTGTGGTCCTTGTCCGGGCTAGCGAGGAGCCGCAGGATCAAGGCAGACTCGGGGCGCACATGGTCTTTGGATGACCTCAGTCAAGCCGGCTCGTCGGGCTCGAATGGGTAAGAATAACGAGATGACTTCCAATGAGCGGACTCGAAGTCAGATTTAGGTAGGTCGTTCGTGTTTAGGTCGAACCGCTCTATAGTTCGTTATTTGCTGCCACACCACACCACACACCCGGTAGCCAAGACGCGAACCTAAGCATTGAAGGCGGGTGATGTCATGGGTTCCCCGGCTTGGAGGCGCCCCCAAATCCACCCGTGAGTCGGGTCGTCCCCTGTCCGGCTGACCGTTATTTCTATTTCCAACGACATGTCGGCGTCTGCCGAACCACACAGGGGCGTTAAGAGGTCCTCTGCGGGTAATTACTTCATGCTTACAGCACGTATGCTGCGGCTGTCAGGGCGGTAAAACGCCCCCCTTTCCCCTCTGTTCAGCTCCCGTCTACCCAACCGCCTCCGCCCCGGATCCCACTCGGTCTCAACGCCGAGCCACGCCCGGCAGGCAAGGCCTTCTCGAAGCCGGCATTGACCCGAGCGACTCGGACCCAAGTAGGCGATTCGCCCAGAGCCTCCACTGCCGGAGACGCTTTGACTCGTCAACGTCGGCATTTCCGCGACCATCGGCAGATAAATTCAGCAAAGTCGGTGGAAGACGCAAATGAGGAGGGTTTTCAAGATCGCCACAACTCAATCAACACCAAACTCCTCTGCTGGGATTTAGAGCTTACTTGCAGGAGTCAATTAGCGATGCCAACGTCCCGATCTGGCGGTTCGGCATGACCCACGGACAACGTGCTTGGTACTCACAGACTCCCGCACATTAACGCCAAGAATCCTCTGGACGCTGACTGATAACTTTTAGGGCGGATTGAATTTTGAAGTTCGAACTTGTTCAAGCTAAACAATGCAGCATCATGGACTTCGCGGGAGCACATAAATGTGGCGTCCTGCTCAGTCCCCTTCTTCCCAAACTCTGACTCTTTTTGGTCCAACTCCCATCCAGACTTGGAAGACCACATCAAGCATGCCGCACCCGTTTTGCCAACTAGACTACTCAGTGATTGTCGCAATGCTTGCTCGCAAACTCCGACGCAGTCCGGACTTGGGAGGCGTCGCTTCCGACGCGAGAGGTTCGAGGGGGTAACTCGTTCAAGACTTTAGGAGAAGCATTCGCCCCGGAGGGTGTTCTATCTGAAGTGTGAAAGCCGATGCAGCCTTCCCGGGTGGCTCGGAAGAAACTCGAACGCTATGTTTGACCTCGCCATGAGCTCCGTTCAATCCGTTTGGTCCGAGTCACCCGCTCTTCATTGAGAACGGCCATTGTCTGCCATGTCCTTCTCACGTCGGCTGGCGCTTCTGTGTAAGTTTGCCGTGCCCATATTTGGCCATTCCCGGCTCATACTCACGGCAGTCAAACTAAACATCGAATTGAGAGAGAGAGAGCTCTGAATAATTCCATCTACCGGTTTCATATAAGCTAATCAGCCAAGAAGCAAGGCGAAACTAACAAGAGACACTGCAGCCGCAACGACAACACCGGGGGTTGTAGACACAGCACCACTCTCGTTCACGTTCAGCCTATCAGGCATCTCGTCGCCATCCACGTTGAACGTCCTCATGCAGCTGAACTGCACATTGGGGCGGCTGCCCTCCTCGTCATCGTCGTCGTAGATAACAGTGAAGACAGGCGTCACTCCTGAACGTCCTCCTAGTCTTCCTTCCTCCCCCTTTGGCAGAATCTGCCGCATATCGGCAACCTGTCGGAGTTCGTAACTCTCGGGGAGCACGGGCTGGCAGCCCTCGTCCTGGAGCTCAACCGGGCTGCTGGAGAGGTCCCCACCAGCGATGGGCCCGCCACTGACGTTGAAAAAGCCGGCGTGGCGGCCGCAGAAGGACAGGCGGCTGTGGATGTTGGTCTTGAGGAACTGAGCCAGGGACTGGCATCGCGGGAGCGAGTTGCTGTTCGCCGTGTCGTTGCCCTGGCCGCCTCCTCCATTGAACCGGAACTCCCCGACCTGCTCTGCCACGTCTTTTTGGCAGTCGTCAGGGATGGTCGCGGGGCACGAGGTCGTTATCGGCTGGTCATCGTCGTCATCCGCCAGCTCGAAAGTCTGCGCCTGGTACTGCATCATCAAGGCGCACCCGGCCGCCCCGCTGCTCGAGTTGTGGTTGGGGGACACGCCGACGAAGAGCCTCTGAGTTGAGAACTCGTAGTCCTCTTGGGACGCGAGAATACCGTCCGGCGCACCGTCGACGAGGGTGAGCGAGAGCTTCTCGTCGGAGACGTTAAAGGCTTCGGAGACTATTCCCACACCGTAGGCGCGGGGGGAGTTGCCTTGGGAACAGACGCCCCGGCTCTCGGGGTTAATGCATGAGAGGGAGCTGCAGGACGCGAAATCTCTGTCTTGGGCCGTGACTGAGGCGACGAGCACCACGGCCGCAAAAAGCTTCGGTTGCATGGTAATTCGATTCGAAAAGAAACGTTGATGAGCTGAGTGGCACGGTTTCAATACGGGTGGAAGCTCAACTATGGATGTGGACAGCGAACATCGGGGGGGTGGGGGGGGCAACCGTACACCTTTTGAAGTTTGAGGTAAGTGGATTAATTAAAGAGCAGTTGATAATGATGTCACTGCGTATCGTGGGCAGAATCAGTCAATCTCGCTTACTTGGCGACAGCCTTGGTCAACGTTCAGACGTTACCCAAAAGTCCCAAACAACCAACCAACTGACCTGTGGAGCTCACCAAAGTCCCAAAAATCACAATAATTTCTCAGACGAAAGAACTCTCTGAGCTGTGCGTCTCGCAGGGTTTCTGGGCTATATCGTGACTGAACTATACAGCCCGAACCAGAAACGCCCATCCAGGCGGTTGGCTGTGCGGGTTGATCATCACGGGTCTTCTACGTTTACGTCGATGATCGGACGGCCACCGGCGGCACAGCATGTTCGGAGGCGCCGTGCC